>JAVMKO010000007.1:33373339-33438339 GCA_032164245.1 Sternotherus odoratus
CATCATAAATGGGAGACTGAAGGACTTCAACTAAGCATTAGTATTATCTTATTTGGGATTGCACAATATATTTTAGGTGTGCTTATTTAAGCAAACACATTTGGAAAAGAAATGTCCAGGATATTAAGATGGGGGGGATACAGTTACCCAAACTTGAATGATTTTTCCAGATACTTATAAAGATATGCAAATTACCTTACAGTACAATAAGCTGTATGATCTCAGACACCATGCCAAATTTCAATTTTTCGTTAGATAAATTCTGTAATCAGGAATATGTTAAAGAGGGCTCTCATTTTAGGAAATATAACAATAAGCCACTCCAAGGTAGACATTAAATGGACAGAACAAAAGCCCATTGGGGAAATATTCTCATCAATTTTAATGGGTTTTGGCTCAAGTCCCAATAGACTATTGGTGTACATAGTTGGGACTGCAATTGGTGTACATAGTTGCATAGTTGGGACTGCAATGTGACTTTTGCACATTCCAAAATTTCTGTGGGAATAAGGGGGTGGGAATTACACAGCTCTTTCAAGAGTCTGATAGACTTAACATGTACACTATTTGCTTCTAGGGCAGTAGCATGTAAAGGTAAGTGTAGCAATTTCTGATTTGTAGAGCATGCTTTTTAAAAGCAACACATTCCTAGATATTATCAAGATGATAATCGATGGAGTTTGCTCCGTGCACTCAAGATTTTGTTATATGTGGTTCTGTATTTTATTTCCAAAAATGTGCGCCTTGGAAGTGTCATTCCTGTCATAAGACAGGCTCCGTAAAGGAGCAAACAGCCTAGAGCAGTGGAAGGAGGAGGCGCAGAAGAGAAGGAGAACAGACCACTTCCCTTTTCATAAAGAGACCCCAACTGTCCTTTCTGCAAGTCTTTCAATCCAGGTCTATACCAGCTGTATTATTATTAGTGGTATGTTGGTAGTGCCGAGAAGTCCCAGTCAGTGACAAAAGACATCTCTGTGCTAGTTGCTTTATAAAACATAGTACAAAAATCCAGTCCATCCTCAAGGATTCTGTAGCTATCTTTTGTTTATTTTTGTTTCTTTAAATCTCCTTGTTAAAAGAAAAAACAACATCCTAAGAAAACCAACAAGATAACTAATAATTCCCCAAAGGGTCTGAAGATCTGTTGTTGTTTTGCAGAAATAATTTTCTCAGAGATCATACCTCTATTTTTTCCATAGTGATATTATAACTGCCTCTTTATGCCAACCAACCCTCCCCCCATTTGCTCCTGAAAAATCAAACATGAGCATTAGTCCACTAAAAAGAAAAAACAACACTTCAGTCATGTGTGTGTCAATATTTAAGAGCAAAACAGACCTTTCAGTCTAAAATATTGTTCTCCTTAGTCTATCATACACCAAACAAGAAAGAACGAAAGCCAAAATTCATGAAAAAGAGTAGAGTGTGAGTGTATATCCCCAAAACAGGCTGCAGCAACACTAAGTAAGAAATGGGTGCATCTCAAAAACTGGAAAGGAGCAGTATGCAATAAATAGAGATGTATGGGTTTCAAGTTGCAGTCACTATCTTAGTTAAATGATATAATGCATGTACTTCTCAGGGTTTACTAAAGCTCTGGGTCATCTTTATAATTGGAATGAGGGGCTTCCTCCCCTGAATTGCTGCTGAACATGTCAAATGAGTCCAGCTATTATCACTTGCTAATTGTGGTGCTGAGTACAACCTCACATAGAGTATAACAGAATGTTTATGGAAAACGGCTGAAGGTTACGTAGAAAGAAAAACAGCAGCAAAGGGTTAAATAAATCTCTAAGTAACCCCTAAAGCATCTTAAGCATTGCAATGTTGCTGTCTGAGTGGCTGTTTTATTACCTTGGGGGGGGGGACATAGGGAGGGGGAGAGACCTTCAATTATATGAGGGAGGATGACCATTATTAGACCTTTCTTTTGACCTTTTCTACTAATTCTAAATGTATCAGCAACTAATCTCTCCTCTGAGGAAAGACAGGAAAGGCTAAAGGTTAAATAAAAAGCTTTTTGATGAGCAAGAGATACATTTTAATTTCTAATAAATCAAGTGGGTTTCAAGTGGCTTGTTATTAAACAGTAACAATTCTCTGTGGGCTTTCTCCCCCCGCTTTGGTTTGAAAAGCAGGTTGCCTTTTTGTTTTATGCAAAATTAAGGACATTACTCTTTCAGCAGCCTGATGAGTTTTGCTTTATTCAACCTGCCCTTGGAAACGTGGGAGTGAAAAGGTCAGACGTCAAAAGATTTATGCTTTGTTTTATAAGATCTTCCAGTAAGACACTCCTCACTCTCCCCACCCCACTTCTTTTTTGTTGTGCGTGTGTGGTTTGTTGTCCTCTGAGACACCGCTAAAGAAAGGAAAACTCCCAGCAATCAGAAGCAAGCAGTTTACTTGCCTTGCAGATTGAAGGATATGTGAAACAGTTGGGGTAGCTTCTCATGGCTGGCAGCCAAAATCCACTCTGAGAGGGGCACATGCATCAGTGAGCCTTGTAAATCTTTTTAACCACAGTCTCAGGCCTAGATTTATTTGTTTTTCTAGGCAGACAGATCTGGCTCCCTCCAGGCCCTACAAAATGATCTGTCACTGTCTCCCCTGATAACCCGAGGTAGCCGGTAATGAAGTCAGCTAGCCAGGCCTTACAAATGGGCCTAGTATCTCAGATCATGTTAGACCTTTTCATTTATTAGATTTCCATCTCAGGGCCTCCTATGCCTCTCTACTTTCCCCTTACACACACACATGCATACAGAGCATGGTATTCCCCCGGAGAGTTCTAAGAAAGCCTGAGAGTAATTAGGGAATTTAATGCAAGAAATTGGTGTGGTTTTTAATTAGTGAGAGAGCTCCATATTTTGGGCTGCTCTTATATTGATGCTAGTGCACTTGGAATGGCCTTTGAGGTTGACATGTAATAATCTCATCAGGTTAACTACTCTCAGACCTGATAAAGAAACAAATGGCCGGGAGGGTTGGGGCTGGGGGAGGAGGAGGAGGAGAAAATACTGTACATTAGCTTAAAGCAATTCCAGCAGTAAAACCAAAAATACAAAAAGATTTCTGTAGATTAGGAGTGGATGATCCTGAAGAAATTTGGAATGGAATACTTATCATAAAGCACAGGCATAACAGCTGGGAAGGGAAAGAAATAGCATTCACCAGATTGTATCTTTCCTGTTGATTTCCCTCTCAAGACAGCTGCAGGACTCAAAAGTTCTCATTTCTGGTCTCAGTCAGCATTTTTAATGCAGTTGCACAGACCTGTAAGCACTATATTATGTGTTTCAAATATGGGTGTGACTAAAGTATTTAAGAAGGAATCATATGCAGATTATCTCTTTTGCCAGAATATGGTTCTCACTTTGCCTCCCCCATCTCAAGCCCAAGCTCTTCCCCAAGTTCCAGAGGCCAGCAGCATGATTCAACATTGTGATCCAACAGAACAACACAGTCTGCCAAGCCCACAAAAATTAGGGAATGGCTCAAATGTTTAATGGATAGAGTTAGAGGTAAGATAGAGGAGGAAACTATCTAATGAACTGAGCACATGATTGGAGCCAAAGAGTCCTGAATTTTAATTCCATTGTGACATTGTACCCCATATTCTTCATAGTGATATGATTACTCCAAGAGGATTCCAAGCTGCAAAGCAAGTGTAGCTTGTGTCTTAAGAATCTGCAGCCCATTTGTATCATCAGTTAGGGTGAGAGATTCTTAATTCAAATTTGATCTTTCTAGTATAAGAAAATAAGAACATAAGAATGGCCGTACTTGGTCAGACCAAAGGTCCATCCTGCCCAGTATCCTGTCTACTGACAGTGGCCAATGCCAGGTGCCCTGGAGTGAGTGACCCTAATAGATAATGACCAACTGATCTCTCTCCTGCCATCCATCACCACCCTCTGACAAACAGAGGCTAGGGACACCATTCATTACCCATCCCGGCTAACAGTCATTAATGGATTTTACCTCCATGAATTTATCCAGTTCTCTTTTAAACCCTCTAATAGCCCTACCTTCACAAACTCCTTGGGCAAGGAGTTCCACAGATTGACTGTATGCTGTATGAAGAACTTCCTTATTTGTTTTAAACCTGCTGCCCATTCATTTTATTTGGTGGCCCCCAGTTCTTATATTATGGGAAATAGTAAATAACGTTTCCTTATTCACTTTCTCCATACTACTCATGATTTTATATACTTCTATCATATCTCACCCCTCAGTCTCTTTTCAAGCTGAAATGTCCAAGCCTCTTTAATCTCTCCTCATATGGAACCTGTTGCAAACCCCTAGTCATTTTAGTTGCCCTTCTCTGAATCTGTTCTAATGCCAGTATATCTTTTTTGAGATGAGACCCCCTTTGTATGCAGTATTCAAGATTTGCGTGCACCATGGATTTATATAAGGACAACAAGATATTCTCCGTCTTATTCTCTATCCGTTTTTTAAGGATTCCTAACATCCTGTTTGCTTTTTTGACTGCTGCTGCACACTTCATGGATGTCTTCAGAGAACTATCCATGATGACTCCAAGATCTTTTTCCTGATTAGTTGTAGCTAAATTAGTCCCTTCGTATTGCATGTATAGTTGGGATTATTTTTTTCCAATGTGAATTACTTTACATTTATCCACATTACATTTCATTTGCCATTTTGTTGCCCAATCACTTAGCTTTGAGACTTTTTTGAAGTTCTTCAGAGTCTGCTTTGGTCTTAACTATCTTGAGCAATTTAGTAACATCTGCAAACTTTCCCATCGCACTGTTAAGCTTAGTTTGCATTTTTGGTTATTTACTAGGTAATCTGCTTTGATCTTTTTGCTATCACTTTATAATCACTTAAAATCTATTTTTGTAGTTAATAAACTTGTTTTATATTTTAATCTAAACCAGTGAGTTTGGAGTGAAGTGCCTGGAAATCTTAGCTCAAGAGGCAGGGGCTTATTCCTCTCAACACTGACGGGGAGGCGAACTGGATAATAAATTCATGTGGTTAGGGTTTGGACCAGGACAGTACTGCTCTGGGGTTCTAGGCTAGGAGGCTAGTGGGTATTTTGACAGTAGACCCTCTAGTGTTGGTTTACATGCAGTGGCTAGTCAAAGAGCCTGTATGTAACTGCAGCTGGGTATGTCCTTACCTGTGTGTATGCTTGTGGAAGGGCAAAACCAAGAATATGTCTGCAGCTTGTCAGAGCAGCACAGTGTGAGAGGGAGCCCACGCTGGGGGTTCAGAGGGCTCAGCAATACCCCAGGTCCAGGTGGCACCCCAAAGGGAACCCATCACATCCATATTAATACCAACTCTGTGACTTTTATAAGTTACTAGCATAAGTGCCTGGCGTTGCTCGGGTCAGTCGGAGGTGGGGAGGGGGCAGACAGCTGACACCCCCTGACCAACCCCAACACCCACACCTCACCCCTCACCCACCCCGACACCTTCCCACCCCCCCCCCCGACCAACCCCAACACCTCCCGGCTCACTTACCCCCCGACCAAACCCGACAACCCCACCTGACCCCCCCCAAGCAAACCCAACACCCCCACCTGATCCCCTGACCGAACCAGACACCCCAACCTGACCCCCCCGACCAAACCCGACACCCCCACCTCACCCCCTGAGCAAACCAGACACCCCCACCTCACCCCCCGACCGAACAGTGTATTTAATAATCGGTGTGCTACACAGTGCACCGTGAGCCGGGGGGGTGTCGGGTGAGGGGTGGGTGTTGGGGTTGGTCAGGGGGTTTTGCGGTTGGTGGGGGGGGGTGAGGTGGGGGTGTCGGGTTCGGTCGGGGGGTAAGTGAGCCAGAGGGTGTCGGGTTTGGTCTGGGGGGGGGAAGGTGTCGGGGTGGGTGAGGGGTGAGGTGTGGGTGTTGGGGTGGGTGAGGGGTGAGGGGTGAGGGGTGGGTGTTGCGGTTGGTCAGGGGGTGTTGTGGTTGGTGGGGGGTGAGGTGGGAGTCTCGGGTTTGCTTGGGGGGGATGAGGTAGGGGTGTCGGGTTTGGTCGGGGGTAAGTGAGCCGGGGGGGTGTCGGGTTTGGTCTGGGGGGGTGGGAAGGTTTCGGGGTGGGTGAGGGGTGAGGTGTGGGTGTTGGGGTTGGTCAGGGGGTGTCGGGTTTGCTTGGGGGGGGTGAGGTGGGGGTGTCGGGTTCGGTCGGGGGGTAAGTGAGCCAGGGGGTGTCGGGTTTGGTCTGGGGGGGTGGGAAGGTGTTGGGGTGGGTGAGAGGTGAGGTGTGGGTGTTGGGGTTGGTCAGGGGGTGAGGTGTCGGTGTCGGGTTTGGTCGGGGGTAAGTGAGCCGGGGGGGGGGTGTCGGGTTTGGTCTGGGCACCCACCCCGACACCTTCCCCCCCCAAACCAAACCCAACACCCACACCTCACACCTCACCCCCTCCGACACCTTCCCACCCCCCCAGACCAACCCAGACACCCCCCGGCTCACTTACCCCCCGACCAAACCCGACACCCCCACCTGACCCCCCCAAGCAAACCCAACACCCCCACCTCACCTCCCGACCGAACCCGACACCCCCACCTCACTTACCGTCCCACCAAACCCAACTCGGATCCATCGCAGGCAGGGAGGGGGCCCAGAGCCGAGGGATTCCGGGAACCTTCGCAGGTGGGGGGGGGGGGCACAGAGCTGATGGAGTCCGGGGTTCCATTGGGAGGTGGGAGGGGTAGACAACTGAGGGATCTCCGGGGTTCCGTTGGAGGAGGGAGGGGCAGTGAGCTGAGCGAGTGCGGTGTCTGTTGGAGGGGGTATTATGACATCATCACCACCTAACCGCCCAGCTGATGTGATTGGCCCTGAAAGACTTTCACCCCTGGGGGGCGTCAGAGGTGAGATCCGAAAATTTTGCGACCCTTACGAGCATCTAGACCCCAAGACTCCTAACTGTACCAAATTTCAAGTCTCTGGCTCAAACGGTGCGGGAGGAGTTCGCTGTCATACATACATACATACATACATACATACACCACTTGACTTTTATATATATACTAGCATAAGTGCCCGGCGCTGCTCGGGTCAGTCGGAGGTGGGGAGGTGGCAGACAGCTGACACCCCCTGACCAACCCCAACACCTACCCCTCACCCCTCACCAACCCCGATACCTTCCCACCCCCCCCCCAAGCAAACCCAACACCCCCACCTCACCCCCCGACCAAACCCGACACCCCCACCTCACTTACCGTCCCACCAAACCCAACTCAGATCCGTCGCAGGCGGGGAGGGGGCCCAGAGCCGAGGGATTCCGGGGACCTTCGCAGGTGGGGGGCAGCACAGAGCTGATGGATTCTGGGGTTCTGTTTGGAGGGGGGAGGGGCAGAGAACTAAGGGATCTCCGGGGTTCCGTTGGGAGGGGGGAGGGGCAGTGAGCTGAGTGATCTCCGGGGTTCCGTTGGAGGAGGGAGGGGCAGTGAGCTGAGTGATCTCTGGGGTTCCGTTGGAGGAGGGAGGGGCAGTGAGCTGAGTGATCTCCGGGGTTCCGTTGGAGGAGGGAGGGGCAGTGAGCTGAGTGATCTCCGGGGTTCCGTTGGGAGGGGGGGAGGGGCAGTGAACTGAGTGATCTCCGGGGTTCCGTTGGGAGGGGGGAGGGGCAGAGAACTGAGGGAGCTCCGGGGTTCCGTTGGAGGAGGGAGGGGTGAGCTGAGCGAGTGAGGTGTCTGTTGGAGGGGGTATTATGACATCATCACCACCTAACCGCCCAGCCGATGTGATTGGCCCTGAAAGACTTTCACCCCTGGGGGGCGTCAGAGGTGAGATCCGAAAATTTTTCGACCCTTACCAGCATCTAGACCCCAAGACCCCTCACTGTACCAAATTTCAAGTCTCTGGCTCAAACGGTGCGGAGGACTTCGCAGTCATACGTACATACATACATACATACATACATACATACACACACCACTTGACTTTTATATATAGAGATATATATAGACTTCTGTACTTTAATTTCCCCATTCATAAAATGGGGATAGTATTTACCTAACACCAACCCCATCACAAGGGTGCTGAGGATTAATTAGTCAATGCTTTCAGTAGAAATTAAAGAAGAATTCCCAGTATAGGCCTGAGCCTCAAGTTTGGTTTGGGATTGGCTTCTGTCCAAACCTCCAGTGGTCATAGAACATAAAGTGCTTCATATGTTTCCTTGATTCCTAGCATTGGCCACCCTGATCTAGGCTGATCATATTTCCCGAAGGAAAAATGGGATACAGCATGGGGCTGGCCCAACTCCCATGCATGGGGCTTGCTTGAGCCCGCCACTCAGGACTGCCAGTCTGAGGCCCCCACACACATTAGGGGGGTTGTCACAAGGCCCCTCTCTCCCTGCCACCCAGGGCTGGACTGAAGCCCGAGGCCCAGTGTCTGGCATCACTCGCCCCCCAACACTTTACTCCGTGCACCCCATTTTTGGGCAAAGTGATGATCAACTGGCAAGAGAAAATGGGACAAATGCTCCATTTGGTGAAAGAAATTGAGGCATCCAGGAAAGGGCTTAAAAAGGGGGGTTGTCCTGGCCAAAACAGGACATATGGTCATCCTATACTGATCACAAATTCCAGTTACAAGTGGACTCTAGAAACCTTGGTGGAATTTCTGGAAAGCAATCCCAGCTAGAGTGTCCTGTAGGTAAAGAGTCAGAATGAAGTATGAAGTGGTGTATGCTGTAGAAGGGTAAAGTTTAATCCATTAAAAATCATGGTAATGATTTTCAAAGCTGAGCTGGAGATTTAGCCACATAACTCATTAATTTCAATGGGAATTGTGTGTATAAATACCCTGTTGGCTTTGACAAATCTCAATCAGTAATAATTGTAACTGAAGCCAAAATAAAAGCAAATAAAATAGATTCCAATGAATGTAGAAACCACCAAATAGATAATAAGCACTTTTAAACAAAAAAATATAGGGGGGAAAACCACTCTTCTGAGAGAAAAATGTCAGATAGCAACAATGAATCTGTTTGTGCTTTCATTGCTACAATAACTATGATTGTTTGTAATATTTCCTCTTGTCATGAATTTTCTAACAAGCAAATTCACTGGGATATTGCAATTTTCAAGTTACCTACCAGACTTGAAAGTTAAGTGTTAACTTGCTCAGTTGGGAATCTAGTGTGGCTGAACTGAAAAAATTATTTGACCCATTATCTAACTTTCTAGGAGACTGCGTATTGGTTGAAAAATTAGGGTATGATTCTAATCTCACTTTCACTTTTCGTGTAAGTCAAGAATAACTTAGTTGAAGTCAATGGAATTGCAGCAGCATAAAACTGGTACAAATCAGAGGAGAATTAGACCCTGGTTATCCAAAAAGATATCAAATAGTAACTAGGTATCACAGCAAAATATGCATGCGGTTTGTGGTTTTCAGTAGGGGGATAATTCACTTATAAATCCTTAGTCTGTAGAAAAACATATTCAGATGTAGGAGCTACAAATAAAATACATGAATTAGGGGAAATGATATTTCTCTAGGGATCTGATATTCTCTTCCAAAGCCCTAGTTCTGAAGGGAAAAAAAAAAACAGCTTCCATCCTTCCTGTCCCCTTTATAACAAAGGGCAGCAATTTTGTCTAGATCATTTCCTTGCAGCCTCCATTAGGCAATACCTTTTTGCCATCAAGGTACTGTAAGGAAATAACTGCAAAACAAAAATCAGAGAGAGAAAAAGAAAAAAATATTATATGTTGATTAGACAACATTTTTCTCTCCCCCTCCTTTCTTCTGGGGATATATTCATGTTTCTGTGACTTGAGAGTGATAATCAGACATTATATAGAAGACTGTGCATTAGGAAGTGGGAACTAGACTTTGACAGAATTTAAAACCAGCTACTAATAGCCTTATTTTCAGATAAAACTTCCTAACAGAAGGCTTTGTGGTGACAGTATATGCTGCATGAAGTTGACTGGCAGACATTAAAAGATCAATACTACTTAGGAGATGATGCTGATCAGTGTCAGCACACAAGCAAGTTATTAGAGCAGTATGGAAAGAACAGTGAGACTTTAACCAGAATTCCACTGACTTAGAGTCACATGCACTTAAAGTAAAGGTACAGCTCCTCTAGCTAACTTGTTGGGAGATTTTAGTGTATTCACCCTGGATCACTACAGCAGCAGCTTATAAATATAATATTTGGCTGACTTGGGAAATGCCTAATGTCCATCTGTTCACATGACAGCGTAATCCCCAGTTTACACTAATTGTGCAGTCTCTGCACAGGAGAAGCCTGGAGTGAAAATTGCCTTGGCACCCGTGGATACATTTTACCTGGATAAAGTGCATGACAGGAACATGTAAAAGGGTTTATCCTCCTGCCTTGGGAACAATTAGCACTGGCCTAGCAGAAACTGCATTAAACATTTTTTCTTTCTTCCCTGCTCTGGACCATAGGAGGATTTAAATAAACACACGTCTGCAGTCTTTCTACTTCCTCTAGTTTAACGGTAAAGAAGTACCGTTGCAAGAGGTTGGCAGAGACGGTGCAAGAGGTTGGCAGAGACGGTCATTCTTTCTCCGCCACATTTAGCCAGAAACAGGTAGCTGTAATGAATTGCTCTCTTGGTTCAGGATTTCCTCTTTGTCCTTTCTTTGGCTGACCCTATTTCTAAGTCCATTGTGTCAACAAACCCAGTTACAGTCATGACCTGCCACTCTGGGTATTACTTATACCTGCTACTTTGCCTCATGTCTTCAGAAACTCTCTCATGCCCCTCTCGGTGGCATCTGCTTTGAAAAAAATAAGTAGTACTAAAAAAAATCTTAAGGTCCAGCCTAAGGGCTTACAGATGGTGCACTACCCTTCCCAGCCCCTCTTTACCCAGTTTACACGCCTTTTCCTGAGTGAATACCTCCTAACAACTTACCTTCAACATGTTACCTGCAAGAAAGGAGTTCAGGCTTAAAAAAACAAAACAAAACCAATGAACAAAAAAATAAAATAAACCACGCTCCAGATGTGTGTGAACTGAGGAATCAACTGTTTGCCTATTACCATCACTTACTGTCATGTCTATATTCCAAACTATGAGCACTTCAGGGAAGGCATTTATCCTTTACTGTTTGTGTAAAACACTTAGCACATCTGAGGATGCTGAAAATAGAGCATATTTTATATACAAAGGGCATTCTGTACTGATGTCAATGCCTGCACTATGGCACAGAGCCCACTGATCTTGTTGCCAGAATCTTAGTGCCACAAATAATGACTGCCTTGGTGCAGCTGGTGTCAATGCTTGTTGACAGAGATGCTCCTGCCTCACCCATTGATGGGCTGTGAGGTGCTATGTGAGTGAGGTCAGGAGAATGGAGGCCATAACTTAGTCACTGATAGGAGAGAGACTTCTTCAGGGGACAATGAAGATGACAAGTAGAGTGGCTCTGCTTTCTTTGTCCTGGTTAACCTGGTTAAGTCATCTGGATGTGACCTAGTTACTACCCAGGAATTCTCAAAAGCTATGACCAGTTGGTATAGCACCAGAAGTGTCCTCTGAATATAAATGCTGTACTTTGACATCCTGTTCTAGACACGTGGGTGAAAAAAGTGTGATCTTTGCCTCAAACATCTCTCTCCCTTTTCCATGCAGTACTAAAGAGAGAAAAATCCTCAGCAACACCAGGTTTTCACAAGCCTACAAGTCCTACAACCAGTAAAAATAAGCAAAGCTATGAACCCAAGCAATATACCCTAACAACGTTTAAAGCAAAATCCAGCCAGGGGATCACTGGGCAATTCAAGCTACCATGGACCTCATGACACAGAAGATATGAGAATGCAACAGAATTCTCATTTTATTCCTTCACATAACTGCTACAACTACTGTCCAAAATGAAAAAAAAAAACATTCTCTGATTAAGGAAAGCACCCCTTCTGCATGTACTGGCTTACCTTCCAACCTAACGCTGCTCTATTGTACCACCAAATGGTACTGCACTAAGACCTTCATTATCGGTGGCATCAAGATCAGTGGGCTCTGTGCTGAAGAAGACAACTGCAATAGTGCAGGCATTGGCATCAATACACTGCCAGATAAACCGTAAATTCAAAAGAGCTCCATCTAGTGCAGAAAAGGGCATAGCAGGAATACTAAAATTAACAGGAATATCTACAAGCAGGGGTGGGAGAGAGAAACAAATAACATTTAAAAAACCAGGAGAAATAAAACCAGTGAGGGAATGACAATATGGTATAGTTCAAGAGGATTCCAAAGGGAAGGATAAACTTGTTCCTTCCCTCTCACATGCACAAAGTGCAGGAGAGATAAAGAGCAGGGAGAGGAATCAAGCAGCAACACTCAACACAACCAAGAAACAGCAACAAAACACTGAAGGGTATGCAGTTAAAAACCAGTGACTGGCCCGTGGCAGCTGATTTGGGCTCAGGCAAATGAGCTAGTTAATTGTGGTGTAGACATTTGGGCTGGACTGGAACCCAGGCCCTCGGACACCACAAGGTGAAAGGGTCCCAGAGCTGAGGCTGCAATCCAACCCTGAAAGTCTACACCACAATTAAACAGCCCCTTAGCTCTGCGAGCCTGAGTCAGCTGGCATGAGCCATCCATGGGTTTCTAATCGCAGTATAGAAATATCCTGAGGATGGAATTTTCAAAAGTGCCTGAGGTAGTTAGTCATTAAAGTCAATCAGAGTTGGATGACTAACCTCCATAACCACTTTTGAAAGCACTTCCCCCACAAGGTTACAAGACCAACTGTTAAAAAAGGCACAAAAAAGGCAACAGACAACCAAGAGAACAAAATCATGCTGGACCAACACACTCTGCAACAAGCCACATATGCGGTAGCACAGAGCAGTAGATTACTCTACACTTTGGACCAGATCCAAAGTCCATTGAAGTCCCTGGAAAGAATCCCGTGGGCTTCACTGGGCTTTTCATCAGGCCTTTAATAAGCTTGGCCAATGACCTTTGTAGCAATGATGCAAACCAGCAGCATCTGCCTGAAATAGACAAATTCAAAAGACAAGATGCAGGAAGAATTTCTCCTAGATCTCCCTCCATTAAAAAAACAAAAAACAAATGACATCTACTACCAAAACCATTTGGTAAAATGGACTGACATATCTGAAGCTTTGTCCTAGATTCGCAAAATATTCAGAATGTGATTTAAAAAGCTGCTACACTAGGAAAAAAAAATAGTCGAGTATTTTCACACGCACACACACACACACACACACACACGCACAAACTCCTGGTTCAGATCACTATATTGTGTAGGGCCAGAATAGTCATCAAGTTTGAGTATTGGTGAAAATATTCGCAGATCTCCAACGTGCCACCAATTGTGGCATGAGTGATTATTTATTTGACTATTTCTACTGCAAGAGCATTATTCATTATTCCCATTTTCAATTTTTCAGTAACCTAGTCAAGGGGCAGAACCAATACCATGTGACTTAGGTAACCAACTACACTATGTGAATAGCAAATAATCAAAAAGAAAAATTTGTGAACATCCCACAGTCAGCTGAACTATTTAGACTATTATTACAAATAATAAACATATCAAAAGGAAATCAGGATCAATATGTTAACAATTCACTAAAATGAGGTGAAAATTGTTATTTATAATGTTGACCAACTTTATTTATAATGAATAGTGATTGCACAAATCAGATTTTGGCCAGAACACAAGGGTTAACATCCCCTTCTTACAAAAAGGGACATATTCTTTAATGATAAGAAGTGGTCAGAACTTCATTTTATGTTTCATTCTATCTATGTTGCAATGTCTGCCCATAAAACTATTTCTTCATGCTCCAGGCAGAAATGATTTGAAGCAGGTGGCAGCAGATTCTCTGCCTGTAAATGTTCTTAGCCTCAGGCTTAAGCCTGGATCTTTTCAGGCAGTAGAAATATCCCTGCTTGTAATGTTTATGGGCAATGTGCGTGTTTTCTCCCCATCATCTCCTGGCAAACCAAACCCTCCCTGTAATGTGATTTCCAAAATGCTGATCATTATCAGAGGTGCATAGGCAGCTTTTGCAGGAATGCTCTTGAGCAACAGTTGTTCCACAAGTCTTAGATTTGCAGAGGAAATGCTTTAAAAGTCTATTTTGATCAGACACAACGACGAGACATTTTAAAACGTTCAAATAGAATGGATCTTTCATCTGTAGCTTGTTATTTTCAACGTGCATTAACTCCTGTGGATAAGAAAATGGGATCAGTATTTAAGGATACCAGATTTGACCTGTAACCTCATTACAAGATCAGAATATTTCAGCCACTATGCCAGTGGCATAGTAGGCCTCACACTTCTGCATGACAACAATTTGCCACCAAGGGAAAAAGAGGAGGTGCAGGCAGTAATCATTAACCTGAATTCCAAATACACAATAGAGGTTTTATTTCTAAATGTCAAAAGGTCAGTGTTTATTCCCAACTCATCACCTGTCATTCATCAGTCTGATTGACATTCGTTTATTGGGATTATGGCCAGTATCCTATGGTGATAGGATCCTAAAGACCTTAACATTGGCAGGCTGCTACCAGGTACTCGATATCCTCCATATCCAAATGAGGGCACAAAATATGTGCAAACGCTGCTTTCAGAGTAGACAGTTTAAAGAAAGCGCTCATACAGAAGGCAAAATAAGGAAAGGAGGGTCACTGCCACAGGCACATTTTTGCCTCAGGTGACTCTTCTCCTTCGTGATCTTGTGGCGCCAGACATCAAAACATAACATGTTCATGTGTGTGCTCTGATGTGCTGTAATACTCATCATAGAAGCTCTAGATCTGATTTTTAAAAGTGCTGAGCCCAATTCCTCCAAATGAAATCAGTGGGGTCTCTCAGTGCTCAGCACCTCTCATACTCAGGTACTAGCTCTGTAGAATATGTTTTGCAAAGCCAAACAAACTAAAAGCAATTAAACATTGAATATCACTAAGGCCACTAACCATCCCAGCACTGCATTAATTGTACCGTTTTTAGATATGGTGGTTCCAACGGTCCCACAATTCTGCATATATTTCACATCATAATAAAAAATAAACTTCTTATTGCTGAAAGGCCAATGATGTAATACCTACTAATGGCACTCATCCTCCAGAGCTTCTCAAAGCCCTTTAAAGAAATCTGAAAGGATACAATGAATTCTGTGTTCCCTGAAAAAAGACAAAAGCTAGTTCTTCTATCATCAGCTGGCAGGGGGCCACCGACCAAGCTTTTTGATAGCCTGATTTGCATATTTAAGAAGTTACATGATTTACGGGTGGCAGTCATAATTTTGAAAACTTTCTCAAGCTGGCATGTTTCAATTAGCCCATTTCAGATGCATTTGTGGACCATGCACTTTTATTTATTATTCTGCATCACTGAAAATCGTGGTGATACCTGAACAAAGCAAATCCCATACATTGTGCTGGCAGAGTGTGCTCCTATGCAATCTAGCAAATTAAATAAGACAACTGGATAGATATGTTATTAATAAATAATATATTGATTTCCATTGAAGAAGAAGTCTCCTGTCCACTACTAGGGAGAGATTTATTCCAACTTCCATTATATACCTAAGCTCTGTCTGGCGTGAGTTAGTCAAATGTGCTTTTCAGCTCCTTTTACATGGCATCTCAATAGGAGCTGCCACAGTGTGAACATTACTGTCTGTGAAACTCAGCCCACTGCAAAGAATTTAAGAGCTTAGCATCAGATGAAAGCTGAGCAGGAAGCTTCCCACATAAAGTGAAATTGGCAGGTACCGTCTTTCCCATCAGTTTTGTGAAAAGACCAAACAAACACACTTTTTGGCTGGGTTGGGTTGCAAGCTGGAGCCTTCCATAAAATGCAGTTTTCATCCCTGTGACAACTTTGCACTAAGGAACTTCTACATTAAGTGAAAAATATCACAATCAAGAAGTGAAAAATGTCACATATGTCATCATATATAGGAATACAGAGGGGGTAGCTCACATACTAAGGTGACGAAGCCCGTATAAGTAACTGGATAGAAAGAGGAATATTATTCTATTACAGTAATGTATAAAAGCGTCAACGGAGCCCAACTGTCCTAGACACTGTGTATACATGCAGTAAAATACTGTCCCTACTCGGAAGAGCTAAATGGACGACAAAGAAAAGGTGAAGAAAAGGGTTGTCATAAATGGAGCACTGTTGGAACAAGCAACCTGTGTCGTCCCCCCCCCCCCCCCCAAAAAAAAAATCGCACAGCAAGCCTGTGTCAGAACTGGGAATTGGATCCAGGTCTCCTGAGTCCTAGTCATGAGACCAACCCTAGACAAACTCTAGACAAATAGTTCAACCAAACATGTAGGTATGAGATTTTCCATCATTAGCCCCCCCAGGCCTGCACTATGACCCCAGTGTGCCCAGAAAATAAAGAAGGGTTTAATTTTCCTAGTTCTGCATCAAATAATCAAACCACTCATTTTTGTGAAGGGGAAAAAAATTGTCCTTTCCCCAAAATGAAAATTACAGCAGAGAACATGAACTGATGATTGAAAAGCTACCATGGATGCCCACAGGATGTCATACATCTCCTTTTCAGGAAATTACAGCAGTAAGGAGAGCAGACAGAGACAGTAAAATGGCAATAAAAATGTATTTTAATTAAATTATTCTCCAATAAAACTCAAAGGAATCTAAAAACAAAGGCTGATTATTATCCTTCTCATGCTTGTTGAATAGCCTGAGCACCAAATCATTTCAAGATGAGTCCTGAGCTAGTTGCAAATAATGTCACCATGTGTCTCATCTCTCCTTTTCCCTCCCCTTCCTCCTATTTCATTTCATGTTAAACTACAGCAACATGAGTGGGACTCATATTATAGCATCAAGCAGATAGAATCTCACTCTTGAATCAATACACTTCATTTTACAAATATGAAATTAGTGGTTGTTATAGCACTGCCGACGAAAAGCTAGAACAAAAGTAAACTGTTACCTCCTACTCTCGCATGTTTGCATTAGAGACTTTTTTGTATGTCAGATAAGGATCATTTCCTAAGAAATCCAAATGCAAGACAGCTTGATTGCAAGGAGAGACCTCTTTCTCATTCCCTCAAGTATTTGAAACAGGGATTCAGGATTAACCACTATAACACACATGCAGACTGGACCCCATGTACCTCAGTGCATTATGAAGGGATTTTTTTTTAATTTTTTTTTTTTAAATACTCTTTATTGTTGTCCTTTCTATTTTGTTGATTTTTTCTGTTCTTTGGCTAGAATTTGCTACAAATGGAACAATTTGATTATGATAAAACTATAAATCCACAGTCTATATTGTTTCAAATAAAATGATGGGCCAAACTCTGCCCTCACCTAATAAACAAATATGTAAACTCTTACATCAATGGAATTAAATAGCTTTAAATGGAGGCATAATTTGGCCCTATTGTTTAAAGTGAGCTCTTTGCTCTCTCTTTAGGTGGCTTTTATGGCCTGCCTCATCATAATATACGAGGGTCTAACACATAATAAATGAGGGTCTAATATATATATATATTATATATATATATATTCAATTTGTGACTATTTTTACACACATGCATGCATTTATTATATATATATATACTAGCATAAGTGCCCGGCGCTGCTCGGGTCAGTCGGAGGTGGGGAGGTGGCAGACAGCTGACACCCCCTGACCAACCCCAACACCCCCCGGCTCACTTACCCCCCGACCAAACCCGACCCCCCCACCTGACCCCCCCCAAGCAAACCCAACACCCCCACCTCACCCCCCGACCGAACCCGACACCCCCACCTCACTCCCCGACCGAACAGTGTATTTAATAATCTGTGTGCTACACAGTGCACCGCGAGCCGGGGGGGGGGTCGGGTTTGGTCTGGGGGGGTGGGAAGTTGTCGGGGTGGGTGACGGGTGAGGGGTGGGTGTTGGGGTTGGTCAGGGGGTTTTGCAGTTGGTGGGGGGGTGAGGTGGGGGTGTCGGGTTCGGTCGGGGGGTAAGTGAGCCGGGGGGTGTCGGGTTTGGTCTGGGGGGGTGGGAAGGTGTCAGGGTGGGTGAGGGGTGGGTGTTGCAGTTGGTCAGGGGGTGTTGTGGTTGGTGGGGGGGTGAAGTGGGGGTGTTGGGTTTGCTGGGGGGGTGAGGTGGGGGTGTCGGGTTCGGTCGGGGGGCAAGTGAGCCGGGCGGTGTCGGGTTTGGTCTGGGGGTGTTGCGATTGGTGGGGGGGTGAGGTGGGGGTGTCAGGTTCGATCGGGGGGTAAGTGAGCGGGGGGTGTCGGGTTTGGTCTGGGGGTGTTGCGATTGGTGGGGGGGTGAGGTGGGGGTGTCAGGTTCGGTCGGGGGGTAAGTGAGCGGGGGTGTCGGGTTTGGTCTGGGGGTGTTGCGATTGGTGGGGGGGGGTGAGGTGGGGGTGTCGGGTTCGGTCGGGGGGTAAGTGAGCCAGGGGGTGATGGGTTTGGTCTGGGGGGGTGGGAAGGTGTCGGGGTGGGTGAGGGGTGAGGTGTGGGTGTTGGGGTTGGTCAGGGAGTGTCGGGTTTGGTGGGGGGGTGAGGTGGCGGTGTCGGGTTTGGTGGGGGGGTAAGTGAGCTGGGGGGGTGTCAGGTTTGGTCTGGGCACCCACCCTGACACCTTCCCCCCCAGACCAAACCCAACACCCACCCCTCACCCCTCACCCACCCCGACACCTTCCCACCCCCCCAGACCAACCCCGACACCCTCCGTCTCACTTACCCCCCGACTGAACCCGACACCCCCACCTGACCCCCCCAAGCAAACCCAACACCCCCACCTCACCCCCCGACCGAACCCTGACACCCCCACCTCACTTACCGTCCCACCAAACCCAACTCGGATCCGTCGCGGAGGGGGGGGCCCAGAGCCGAGGGATTCCGGGGACCTTCGCAGGTGGGAGGGGGCACAGGGCTGATGAATTCTGGGGTTCTGTTGGGAGGGGGGAGGGGCAGAGAACTGAGGGATCTCCGGGGTTCCGTTGGAGGAGGGAGGGGCAGTGAGCTGAGCAAGTGTGGTGTCTGTTGGAGGGGGTATTATGACATCATCACCACCTAACCGCCCAGCTGATGTGATTGGCCCTGAAAGACTTTCACCCCTGGGGGGCATCAGAGGTGAGATCCGAAAATTTTGCGACCCTTAAGACCATCCTGACCCCAAGACCCCTAATTGTACCAAATTTCAAGTCTCTGGCTCAAACGGTGCGGGAGGAGTACGCTGTCATACATACATACATACACACACCACTTGACTTTTATATATATAGATATATAAAAAAATAAAATGCATGCATGTGTGTAAAAATAATCACAAATTGAATCTCTTGTTCTTTTTCTTTCTACCAGTTAATAGGAGAAATAGCTTGATTGATATGGGGAGTGGGAGGTTGCATGTCTAAATGTGCATATAAAGACTATATTGGTTGGAAAGCGATGCAGTGCACAGGTATTCTTATTTCTTGTGGCAGTGAGTGCCATAGCCTACGTCAAGCTCCTCTGAAATGTCTGTCTCCTGCTCTTACAAGCCTCCCTGCTACTTGTCAACAGGTCCATTTTATCTGGGAAGTATAGTAGCTGTGACTGGAGGTCACCGACCTCTCGGAAATGTTTTGCAGATAAAGCTGAACTGATACATTTAATATTTTCACCAAGAATCCAAAAATGAAAAATAAGCCTAATTTACCCCGCTGCCATTTTGTTTGGTTTCTGAAAGCTCAAAGATAATCTCCGCTTGCAATCTATGGCATCTCTTTTTGAGCTGGATCTTATTTACATCATCCGCAATGCTCATACTCACACAATAAAGCCATAGCACTTTTTGGAAAAGTCTGGTAGAAATCAGAAAAGGAGTATTAAAGTTATGGTATTTCAAAAACGTAACAGCTTTAATATATTAAACATCATATATACAGGAAGTTTTAGCTTATACACTGTTTGTTCTGTTGACCATACTGAGGGGAAGTGTCTATTAGTGCTTTTGCAGAGGACTGAATTTTTAAAGCTATGAAGAGCTGCTTTTCTTCATATTCAGAGAGCAGTGATTAAAATATAATTGCTTATGAATATCAAACTGACCTGTTGCTGAGTCAAGATTTTGCTGTAGCAGCTGTGCTGTGCCAGAGATATGTGGTGGGAGGGCAGGAGGAGGGTGGAGCAGGAGCAGAAGCCAGCAAGAATGTGAACTGGGGACATGGTCTAAGGAGATAGGTGGAAGCCTGACATGGACTGGGGGGCTGCAGGTAAGCAGGTCTTTAGGCTAGAGACATAGGTGGTGTGGAGGTTGCTGGGGAAGACAGGGGACAGACACAGGCTGGGAAGGCACAACAGGAGTACAGGTTTGGGAGGGCAAGGAAAGTGGTGGGGAAATGTAAGTGAAAGAAGAGAGAAGTCGATATGGAAAGAGGGATCATAAACAGGAGAGGCAAGGATAGGGGCAGTAGAAGCCATGGAAGGTGAAATGAACCAGAGAAGCAGAGGAAGGTCTCAAGAGGTTGAGGGAGACAGACGGGATAGAGGAGGGTGACCAGGCATCCTGATTTTAAAGGGACAGTCCTGATTTTGGGGTCTTTTTCTTCTATAGGCTCCTATTACCCCCCGACCCTGTCCCAATTTTTCACATTTGCTGCCTGGTCACCCTAGGGCAGAGAAAGGTGAATTCTTTTGCCCAGGAAACAAAGTACTTAAATGCTTAAAATATTCTAGGTACAAAATTTTAGAGCTAACCATTGAGCTGGCATCCCACAAAGGCATAACACCTCCTGGCGCCTCTATGTTATTTTCCATCCTATTATATAACCATATTGTGTGTTGCCTTCTTTGATCACTGCCACATATTGAAGGTTGTTGACTCCATGATTTTCCTTACTAAGTGCGGATACTTAAATATACCACATCCTCCCCTTGCCCATTTGTTGCACTGTCAGTCTCCAGAGTAGTTTTTTTCTGGGTCTTTGAGATTAGAATTATACTAGGACTGTGCAATGATGCAAGTGAGCAACTACAGACCTGAGAAGAATTTGGTGCAGTGGGGTGAGGTGTAAAGGATCAAGGAAGCAATCAGGCTCAGCAAGTTGAAATGAACAAAAAGTACTGGCAGTGGTGCAGCTGGGTGACATGCTTGAAGAAAATAAAAGTGTGGACACCACAGTACAACATTTGTCTGAAGCTCTCTCTCTCAGAAACTGGAAATCTCATTACACAGAAAGACGTAGTGATTTAACGCTAAACAGGCCACACATTTGAGAGTGCTTCCTTTGGGAAAACATTATTTGCATCTAACCAGCCACTCCAGTCAGAGGCAAAGAAAATAAAACGAGCCAACAAATGGTTTCATATACCCAACTATTAATTATTGGTATCACCCAGCCTAATCACGGAATAACAGCATCAACTTGGATGACAGGGTTCCTATTTAAGCATCCCGAGTTAAATTCAGTCCTAGCCTACATGGGCAGAAGTCCTAATAACTTGATTGGAAGTTGTCCCTGCTTATGGCTGGTCCATTGCATTCAATAATCAGATACATTTCACAATGATAAAAGTTGCACAGTGGAGTCATAAAACAAAACAGAAGCAGCTTCTTAAATGGTGACTTTCATCCTGAAGAATTCCCAAGTCTGGGCATAAGATGGAGAAAAAAAATAGGAGCCTAAAGTTGATATTTGGGCTTCTAAAAGAATGGCCTGGTTTATGAAAGCTTTGGGCTCTGATAGAAGACAAAGGAAGCTGCTAAATGCTGAATATTTCTGAAACTGATGCTACTTATTTAGGAGCCTATTTAGGCTCCTGTTTTTTTTTTTGTTTTTTTTTAAATTAATAGCCTGTGATGCTAGGAAGAAATATCTAAAAAGGGGACTGTCAAAAGGGGTCCGGGCCGCCTGTGTTATCTTGGCTCCAAATAAAGGTCTTGACACTGCTTTTAGTGTTGCACCCAAGTGTCCTTTATTTATAATGCGCTTCTTATGGCTTCAGTGAAACAACCGGTGCTCCCCTCAGCCCCCTAACGGTGGCCCCACAATCTTGGGCCTCAGGTCTCTAGGCTCCCGAGGTACCTTTCCCACAACGTGCAGACAGCCTTCCTCTCCCTGCCAGGGCCTCCTCCCCACTGACTATGAGTCAGCAATTTTATAATCCTGCCTGCCTCCCACCACAGCCCTTTAATCCAGCCAAGCTCTGTGAGTTAACCTGCACTAGGGCTTTCAGCTGCTCCTTCTGGTGGCTAGGGCCAGCCCCTTTCCTCAGCCTCCTGCCTGCAAGTAGGGTTTTAACTTAGAGAGGCAGGGCATTCCAGGGGGTTTTACCCCTGCCCTGCCACAGGGACTTTTTATGCAAAAATCGATAGGTTGACAAAAATACTACCAGGTTTAAGATTAGCAACCGTTTTAGTCTGTATCCGTAAACAAGACAAGGAAGACTTACAGAATTAAAGCATGCTGCTTTATTGAAACACAGTAGGAAGATAATTATATTAAATACTAAAGGTAAGTTAAATTAAGATTCCAGTCCTATAAGAAATCTGTGCACAGAACTCCTATTGACATAAAAGGAAGTTCCAGGCAACAAGCACTAAGAGCAGCAAATCCTATGGTCATGTGGTTAGTAAATATTTCCAAGAAAAAGTAGTTATCAATACAGGGCTTTATTATTTTCAACTCACATGTAAAATACTGCTATGCTTATTGTTCTAGAGCCTGATCTAGTGAGGTATTGAGTGTCCACAACTTCCTTTGAGGTGCTGAACAACTCATGGGATCACAACCTCGGATGCTATGAATGAACAGTTGTAGATTTTTGAAGACTGGGATACAGATTGAGAGTTGTTTTAATCAAAGGTCTGCTCCTGCTTCCACTGAATCAAATCACCAAAATACCATTGACTTCTGTGGGAGCAGATTGAGGCTCTAAACCCTTTTCTTTATTTCTCCTAAATCATTCCATGTTATGCCTCTATGAGGGAAGTTGAGGGGACTCAGCACCTTGTATAGGGTGACCAGATGTCCCGATTTTATAAGGATAGTTCCGATATTCAGGGCTTTTTCTTATATAGGTGCCTATTACCCACCACCCTCATCCTGATTTTTCACACTTTCTATCTGGTCACCCTAGCCTTGTACATCAAGTTCATTAGTGCTTAACAACTTACAAAATGCAATTTCAGTACAATATACTATCTTTCCCCACCAGCTTAATGGATTTTGAGTGTAAATAGTAAGCATTGATTTGTTAGCAGTGTTGTAACCTTTAACCTTCTTGGTGACCACAGATGTACAAACATGAAGAATGGATTCAAAGATATAAAATAAACATGGTACTCTGGAGAATAATCTACCTGTGAACTGTGGGGGTCTTTATCTACACGGCACTGCAGTAGCTAACATGGAATCCTGTGGGGGAGAGGGTTAGTAACAACAGTCATACTATTACATACAATGTTTATTTATTTTCTAATTATATATATTAATCATTATGCTCTTGACAAACATACTAGCTGTGACTGATTATATAACAGATAATCAGTATGTAAAATGTACAGCTATTTTAGCCTGTTGAAAATCTGAGCCAAGGGATGCGTACAAGAGATTTTATCTATTGATTCTCCCTTTCACTGTTATCCTTATATTTCAGTTATACTGACAGATGTTTACACCCACCCTATTGTTTCCTTGAACTACAACAATGTTTAAAGCCATTTAAATGGACAGCGTTCTAACTGATTTCCCTGCTTCTGACAGAGTTCATCTTTCATCCTATATTCTGCTAAATCATCCCTGTCCAGGGAGATTTTTATCCTTGGTTCATATTCTTCAGTAACAAATATTTTGCCTTTGGAATGCTCCAGACTGCACCAAATGTCATATATTAATGAAAAAGGAAGCAAAATCCCAGGGTCAGTATCCAGGGCCATTTGTTTATCCAACTCCCTCTCCATACAAACACTAGCAAATTGCTTTGCTTGAGCTTTGTCATAGTTTATATTATTAAGGAAGGTCCACTTATCACCATGGATGGTATTATGAATGGAAGGTAAACCCAAGCAAACGTGTTCAAAATCTATTAAAATGCAGGAAGAAAACTATTATTCCACATCCAGATGATACATTTTCAGGATAATTGTTCCATAAACATTCCCAAAAATTACTTATGTGAGGCTAGGAAAGGTATGAGGGGGGAGAGAGACAAGGCGAGACAAGAAAGGACAGAGTGAAATTCTTTTGCTCAGACACTGGTATTGGAAAATTGTTGCAAGTGACACCGCATGGTTCAAACATTTCTCTCCTGGGGAGGAATTAATAGTTCTGTCTCCCACAAAATTGAATGCAATCCTGAAATTCCTGAATGTTATTAACATGGCTACAATCTCAGTGCATAGACATAAATCTACCTTGCCCAAACAGCTTCCCGCGCTTGGGGGCAAAAATAACTCACCTCAATATTTCTTTATTAGATCCCAGCCTGAGGGGAACTCAACAATAATCATGCAACTGAGGAAAATATGCAGGGAGTCAATACTAGGGAGTAACTAGAAAACAGAAGAAGAGCAGGTTGTTGGTTATTTTGTTTGTTTGTTTTTTATGCAGATAAACAGAAGAGATTATTATTTTATTAACAGTGCTATAGCATGCCTTGGTTCTGACGTTATTTGAACAAACTATAACTGCTACTGTATTACATAGTGATACACAGCTCTGCAGGAGACAGGATGCCTTGAACAATTCCCATTTTAGACTATGTCTAGAAATTGCATGTTTAAAGCTGAATTTACATGTTGAATGCAAATCTTCGTGACTGAGCTAGCATATCAAACTGGTGCAGCTGTACACAATTAGAGTAACATGCGGCTGCTATTCGAAAGAGTCTTTCTTTACACTGGTGTACAATATGTTTGGTTTGTTTGTCAATATATTGCTGCTCTTCTGAATGTGGATTGTTTGTGAATTAAGACATGTTAATTTAAAAGGATTTCATAAACCTTGAAAATCACCTTAGCTCTCATGGCAATTTGTTGGAATAGGAGCTGCAGATTGAGTCAGGAGATTATTAATTATTATTATTTAAAATATTACATGGATTTTAGTAGCAATTATTTTTAATGATGACATTTCATTAGGCTTCAAAACCTGCAAAATGCGCACACAAGTGTTTTAATCAATGGCTAAATGATGCCTTTCCATTTTCTAATCTTAGAAGGTGCCGAAGCTCTGCTAAGGATTCCCATTCAAATCAAGCAGAAGAGAGCATCACAGATGGAATACAAATACACAGTAGAGAAGTGGAACCAGGTTAGCGAAGTGTGCAGTTGGCGAGATTGATGTTGATACCCTTCACTGCCAAGTGAAATGCCAATAATGCTTGTATAGCATTTTGTGAGGGCAATAGGAGTATTGATTTTGAGCAATAATAAAGAATGAAGCAGCTCTCTCAGGTATAAAAATATTGGCAACTGTTACAAAGAATTGACTCATAGAGGCCTGAGTGCCTGCCTATCTTAATACAAATAATTCAGGCTTCAGAAAGATTTCAGGAGCAGCCAGGCATGGTCCTCAGGCACATTCTCTGCTATTAATTTACCTGTGCTTTCACAAGCCTCTCAAGTCTCCCAGCCAATTGGTCTTTGAGGTGAAGGGACAAAATGGATTTCTTGCAACAAGCTTTCAGACAATATGAAAAACCAGTGGGGCCATGAAATTTTAACATATAAAAATAAAATTAAAAAGTTACATTTTTTCTTGGTATTTTTATCAAATAATACATGTAGCTTCCATACGTAATGAACACACTTCATAAATGCATTTAAACACATTTCAATGGGAGCTGGAATTTTGAAGGCCAACATTTCTATCATACTATTTAAAATATTTTTATTCCCTGAAAAACAAAGCAAAACTCCCAGAAAAGATATTTCAGGAAACAGTAAGTCCTGTTTAAGATTAGCAGCCGTATTAGTCTGTATCTGTAAATAAGAGGAGGAAGACTTTGTAGTGCCTTAGAAACTAACCAGTTTATTTCAGCATAAGCTTTTAAGTCCTGTGAATTCTCTGAGTTAGAATATTCTACCTTTAAACAACAAAATCAGGCCTCTGTAGGATGTTGTAAGGTGAACTCTTAAGAACTAAAGTACCTAAAATTACTAGTCTCTTTTGAAATTGTAGGGCACATATATATTTCATACAGCTCCTAGCAAAATGGGGCCCTGACCCATGACAGGAGCTTTTATATACTACTGCAATAATATACATACACATTCATGTGCAGTGATGAAATCCATATGCTAAACAGTAGAGCCCTGGAATTGATTACATGTATACTGTATTGATGACCATCTCACCTACAGGCAGCCCTCTAATCCATCTCTGTTAGGACTACTTCTAACTCTGAGCAGCTTTCAACATGCATTAAAAATCAAAATCTCTCTTCCCCTCTGTGATGGGTTCAGTCACAGAGACCACCTTGGGACTGTCACCTGACACACTGAAGTTACTTCTCAGCCCGTTTTCCCTTCCAGGTTGGGACTCCAGAACCCTAACTTGTTGAGCCAGACACGCTAGCCTGCTGCAACTCAGACCCACACCCCCAAGGCTGCAGGCTTTAAGTGAAAACAGCTCAGCGGGTTATTTGTCTCCAGCACCTAGACACCCAGTTCCCAATGGGATCTAAACCCCAAATAAATCCTTTTTACTCTGTATAAAGCTTATACAGGTAAACTCATAAATTGTCCACCCTCTATAACATGGATAGAGAGATATGCACAGCTGTTTGCTCCCCCAGGTATTAATCACTTACTCTGGGTTCATTAACAAACAGAAGTGATTTTTTAAGTATAAAAAGTAGGATTTAAGTGGTTTCAAGTAATAACAGACAGAACAAAGTAAAATGAAGCAAAACACGCAACTCTAAGCCTAATACATTAAGAAACTGATTACACGTAATCTCACCCTCAGAGATGTTCCAATAAACTTCTTTCACAGACTAGACTCCTTCCTAGTCTGGGCCCAATCCTGGTACAGTCCTTGTTAGTTCCAGCAGACATCTTAGGCGGAAACTCGGGGTTTTCTAATGACTGACCAACCCTTTTGTCCTGTTCCACCCCCTTTTATAGCTTCGGCACAAGGTGGGAATATTGTGTCTCTCTAGGGCCCCACTTCTCCTTTTAAATGGAAAAAGTACCCAATTTAAGATGGATTCCAGTATCATGTGACATGGTCACAAGTCCGGTGAGACCCTAGCCTCCATTCTTCTTGGGTTAGCCCAGACATATATAGGATGCAAGCAAGCAAAGCCATTTACAGTTCACTGATTCTGAAGCAATCTTAATGGCTTCCACTTAATGTTTTTATATCAGTAATACAAATTTATATTTTATCCTCCTAACTCCAGACAGAGAATTAATACATGCACACAAACAGGATGAACACACTCAGTAGATTATAAACTTTGTAATAATACCTTTTGCATAAAGCATATTCCAGCTACATCATATTCACATTCGTAAGCATATTTTCATAAAGCATATGGAGTGCAACATCACACAAGATATGAAAGTGGCACTACACCGTATATTGC
This sequence comes from Sternotherus odoratus, assembly GCA_032164245.1. Taxonomy (NCBI): domain Eukaryota; kingdom Metazoa; phylum Chordata; order Testudines; family Kinosternidae; genus Sternotherus; species Sternotherus odoratus. The sequence continues at coordinate 33,400,873 of JAVMKO010000007.1, forward strand.
ATACTGTGCGCGAAGGTCTGCATGCTTGGACGAAAGCATAGATGGAAACCTCTTTGTAAATTAGTCTGAGAAGAGTCATTTCTTGAGGCTTTCAGTTCCAAAGCCCTCTGTTTAAGCTCCACCCAACAGAAGCTCAATTGCAGAATTAAGACTAGTCCCTACCTGGGCGCTAAAACAAGGGATCCTTGCAGACTCTGCTATGGTAAAATCCACAATGCCCAACTTTTTAGGAGAACACGTCTCTGAATTGACATAAAGATGCTGAGCTTCACTCTCAATCTCACAGGCTATTCCTGTTGCTTAGACAGTGGATGATCATAAAGCCATCAAACATCAAAACTGTCTCAGCTTTGCTACTGGGTCTTGAGTCTTAACCCTGCTACCATGTTTTTGTTCTTTATTTGCCAAGGTCAGGATCTAGTTACTCAAGCATGTCCTTGAGGGGATTTCAGTACATTTCCAACACTGATGTTTTCATTTTGTTTCCTTTCCCACCCCCCACATTCTTGAACATCCTTTCCAATGAACTTACAGAAGACAACCAAAGGTAGGGAAAATTGTTACTTGCTCTTTTTACAAAAATACATACCATATTTCAAACATGTCTGCTACTGTCCGGTATTAAGGAGAGCTTTCCTTGTACAGTTTCTTGAGCAAAGCTATTAGTGATAGGCTGACAATTCTCAAATTCTAGCTATAAATTCTTTTTTCAATTTAATTTGATCATCTTGAAAGGTACCAGACTGAACACCTGGAGACTGAACTCATTTACTTATTCACAGAACTGGCACAACAGAATCAAATAATGCAAAGTTTATACACCCGGCCCTACTGATGTGCTTCAAGCCTAACCTGGAGAGTCTGACCTCTGAGGTGAGAGACTAGTACAGCCTCCATGCTCACTTAGGGGCCCAATCCTCCTCTCCCTGCCAAAACTTCTACTGAATTCAGTGAGAGAAGAATTAGACTGTTGATCCTCCTTTTATCTGCAGAGAATGCCAACAAGTGTTCCAAATAGTATTAGTTTTGATAGTGACATCTGTTCTCTAGGAATGGTATTGAGACCCCTAATACTAATGATTATCAGATTTTCAAAATACCAGAAACCTAAAGACACAGGCAGAAATACATGTGCAATTATTGAAATTGTGCATGCAGGTCATGTATCTGCTTGTGCAAAACATCCAGCTCAGTTTGAACTATTAATCATGTGACCTGTTCAGATCGCCTATAGATTCTTTTTTTTAAAAAAACCTAGAATTTAAAGTACATTTATATAATTTGCACTTTAATGAGGAAGATAGCGATTTCTGTTAGGCTATCTAGTTGTTATGAGCAGTGATTCTGTTTGGCTCTCTCACGGACTGTGTAACCTCTTAACTTCTCTGTGCCTCCATTTATCCATCTGTAAAATGAGGAGAAGAACATCTGCCACAGAAGTGTGTAATGAAGCTTAGGACTTAGCGTTTGTAAAGTGATTTCATTTCAAATACTTGGATGAAAGATGCTCCAGATGTTCAAAGTATCGAGCCTCCTTATCTAGCCAATATTGTGATGATTGTGTCTACCAAGGCATTATTACCCCTTTTAAACTCTAACATTTGTGTGCATCCATGGCTTTTTACTATGCATGTGGCAAAAACATAAGAGACTATGTTCTACCTTAAAATGTTCCACATTGCTAAGCAGAACATTCTACTGCCAAGTGCAATGATAGCTAATGCATGTCGCATGAAGCCTGCTGCTGAATTTTCAACCTCCCTGAGCCCTGCTGAATTTCCATCACAAGCAGCAGCCTGCAAGCCCCAAGTCATTAAGCATGGTTATGGAAGAAATCTGGAGGTGGAAACCTTGTCAATCACTGACAATGGGACCTTGCTCAGCTGATAATAGAACTACTGATGCTGCCTATGAGAGATTACTGTTAGCATTTTGGAAAGGCAGCAGGATGACCTTTCTTTCTGACAGCCAAAGACCCAAAGTGTCTGACAACTTTGCTGTAGGGCTTTTTTGTTTGTTTCCTGCCCCCCCCCCCCCCCCTACACACACACTTGAGAGATTTTTCAAACACTTAATATGAAAGAAGTTGAACTGACATCCCCCTACTTCTGCATTGCACTCTCCATAGCACTGCACTCAACTATTTTATTTATTTATCTATTACTACTGCTGGTCTGACCCTTTTCTCCTGGATTTCAAATGATTCTCCTTCAGTCATATGAATTTATTACCATAATGCTTTTATTAAACTCAGAACACAGTAAAGTACTGTAGGTCTGATTCCGCACCCTGGGAGCTTTGCTACTGAACTTCAACGGCAACGCTATACATGCATGCACAAATTTATAGCAGCTTCATTTCCATTGCAATTAAGAAAACAATAAAGAGATTTCTTCTCCTCATGTAAATTGCATCTCAGTCTAGCTGGATGTCAGCTTTGAATAGAGCTAGATTTTTGAATAGAGCTGATCACACCTACTGCTACAGCCTTGAAGAGATGCTCTCTCATTCCCTTATGACAAGCTCAAGAGCTGTATCTGAAGATCCAGGTCACTTCTATCGTCTCCCTGAGTAGAGAGCAGAAGTGTTCAAATAAAAGGGAAGAACGGGAGGGAAATGGCAGTCCCTCTCCATGCAGCTTAAGGTACATGAAACAAACGGATATTAGTGACTGATCTTTTAAGTCCAAGATAGCGCACAGTTTGAGGAAGAGCTCTCAGAAAAGGCTTGCAGCACTTTAACAAAATATGCTGAGTTGCTAATATCTGAATAGCAGACTGTGACACACTACAACCCTCTCTGCCAGCCCTCTGAAGGCAATGGGAGACTCTCTATTAATTTCCATCAATACTAAGGTTCAGGACTATCACAATGACTTTTTGAATTTCATAAATGACTAAGCGAGAATTGATGCTGGCATCCATGTGCATAGCAGCACCTCATAGTGACTTTAGAGGGGACCTGGTAAATTGTGACATTCCTCCAATTTCAAGTAACATTTGGGTTTGGGCATCAGGGCATAAGGGACAGTTCTGAATGTAATGAAGCTTTTCATACAGAATAATAAATAGTAGTATGTGGAATAGATAGTATAGCAAATCTCAGCTGGATGCATACTGAAATTCATACCTGAAATGTTTTCACTCATTCAGTTTCATCACCCTGTACACAGCACTGAAGACAAAATAACCTTCCATTATAAAAAAAAAAAGACTACGCACTGAACAAACTCACCTTCAAAATGTAGATCCATAGATTACAATTGTAAAGCACCAGCAGCCCTGTGGCTCGTATGGCACTTCACAAGTGCATAGATGTTAAGTATACAGCACTTCACAATCAAAGAACAACAACATGCCCACCTCAAAGATCTTGTGATCTAATTAGACAAAGTACAGAGCAAAGGAGCAGCAGCAGGGTGGAAAGAGAATTGATTAAAGCAGTGGTTCCCAAACTGGGGTTTGTGAACGGCCGGGGGGTTCACAAACTCTTACAGCGGGTTCTCAGGAAAAAAATCCCTAATGGCAGACAGAGCTGTCCCTAGAGATCCCGAGCAGCACGGGGCCAGCAGCCTGGAGCCCCCGGACTTCCAAGAGCTAAGCAGATCAAAGCAAGCATTTATATCACACTGAGGAGATTTAAACTTCAAGATTCCTTATAAGAAATGGAAAGGGAGGAGGATATTTTTTGCGGTTTTTTAAAATTAAATAGGTAGCTAACGTTTTTAAATTATAAAAAAACAAGTTTAAGCTTTGTTGTAATGTGCGTTGTTTGCCTGAACTGCTCAAGACCTGAATATTTGTGTAGGACAGAACTCTTTGAGTTGGCTTCTTAAATACCTTCATGCTGTTTCACGTCTGATAATTGATGAAACATAGGAGCCTTGTCTTGTAACAGACTTATTCAAAGTGATACTTACTATGGAAGTGAGATCTTGGAAGAGTGTTGCCATTTTAATAATGTAATAAACATACAATAATAATAGTGTGTAATAAGCATGTCATAAAAACAAAATTTTATATTTTCAGGATCACTGCTTTTATCATTTATTCTCAGGTAAAGGAGAAAATCCCTTTTGATTTTTAGGAGGGGGTTCGTGAGACGACATTTTAGTGAAGCATCAAGCAGAACCTGTCATCAGCATAGACACATATCCCCTGGAATGGTGGTTGAAGCATGAACAGACATATGAATCTTTACTGCATCCGCGACACCAGCTACAACAGTGCCATGAGAATGCCTGTTCTCACTGTCAGGTGACACTGTAAACAAGAAGTGGGCATCATTATCTCTTGCAAATATAAACAAACTTGTTTGTCTGAGCCATTGGCTGAACAAGAAGTAGGACTGAGGTCACTCTACAATTTTATATTGTTTTATTTCTGAATGCAGGTTTTTTGGTACATAATTCTACATTTGTAAGTTCATGATAAAGAGATTGTACTACAGTCCTTTCATTAGGTGAACAGAAAAATGCTTTTTCAAAAAAGTGCAAATATTTGTAATAAAAGATGAAGGGTATGTTTGTGTTCAGTTTAAGCAAAATGTTATTGGAAAGGTACATGTGTATAGAGAGACATGCTGTGGCTCACCCCCCTAGGAACATTCTGGAACGTTTTGGAATCACTCACCACCCAAGAAGGGGGAGTGAGCTCACCATGTGGAGTGAAAGGGGTGGGGCTTTGGGTTGGAGAGACTCTGGCTGCTTCTTGTTAGCAGGGGCTCTCCCTCCCTGTGCACATTGTATTGAATTAAATATAATATCAAAAACCCTTGATTCTGCCTGGCCTTTGACTTACTGGGAACCACAAAATCCCAACAAAGATAAATATAAAGTGAGCACTGTACACATTGTATTCTGTGTTGTAATTGAAATCAATATATTTTAAAATGTAGTAAACATCCAAAAATATTTAAATAAATGATATTCTATTGTTTAACAGTGTGATTCATTGCATGATTAATTGCGTAATTATTTTTTTAAATCACTTGACAGCCCTACTGCCAATATATCTAAACTCTCTAGGTTTAGTCTGAGTATTATAATTACATGCAAATAATTAAAACAAATTTATTATGCTTGCAAAGTCAACCAGTCAAAATTTATGAAACACCATAAGGCGGCCATACTGGGTCAGACCAAAGTTCTATGTAGCCCAGTATCCTGTCTTTCAACAGTGGCCAATGCGGTGCTCCAGAGAGAATGAACAGGATATGTAATCATTGACTGGTCCATTCCCTGTCACCCATTCCAAGTTTCTGGCAAACAGAGACTAAGGACACCATCCCTGTTCAACCTGGCTGATAGCCATTACTGGACCTATTCTTCATGAATTTATCTAGTTCTTTTTTGAACCCTGTTATAGCCTTGGCCACAACATCCTGAGTCAAACAGTTCCACAGGTTGACTGTGTGTTGAGAAGAAATACTTCCTTTTGTATCAAGATTGTCTGTGAAATTTTAATTCTGCCCTTTTTGCTTATATAGTATTTAATTACATAAGCACATTCTATGTTTTCTATAGAACCTGGCTCTTGACTCTCAATCATGTGCTCTATCCACTAGGGTATGCTACCTTCACCAGCTCTTCTCCCTAGTCTCTCCATAACACTGGCTGCCATTTGCACAACTTGCCCACAAACTTATTTTCCCAGCTTCATCCTCACCACCAACATGACTTGCAAGACATACGTGTCAATCCATCCCTGACACTGACTTGCTTAGAGATATTTTTAATAAAATAGATACAGCACTAATTCCCCCACATTGGCTATTCATAGTCATAAGTTGCCAGGTTACATGAGTGAGGGTAAAGAAACTAGAAGGTGTTGCATGATGGAAGTGATGAACAAGGCTTTTTACATATAATGAAGCAGCATATCTAGTTTAATGCAGAGGGAAGAAATATAGCAAGCAATACTTGAATATTAGAGAAATAAATTAATAATTAGTAGTTTACAAATGTGCTAACAGCTCTATACGACACAAGCTTACAAATTGAAGTTTATTAGCAAAAGATCACTAACTGCTTATAAATACGTTTTCAAGGTTTTCACAGTGGGGAAAAAACATAAGGGCTTTAAAAAAGTGTCAATAGTTAGAACTCTCCTAGGTTGTAACTGTCACATACACAGCTTGTAAATAATTAAAAATGCCACTCTAAAGTAAACTTCTGCTGAATGGTTCTTTTTTGGTTTTATTGTTCTTGCTGTTGTTGACAAAACTAGATCTGAGGTCTGGATGGGTAGAGGACACTCTAAAGTGTAAGATGCCATGCACAAACAACAAGCTCAGTTTTTAATAATAAAAAAAAAAGGTAATAAAAATCCAAAGATAATTCATGATTGGACTAGTCACAGATCATTTCCCTTTTTTCTTATTCAAAGAGGATGAACCCTGTCAAAGAAGGAAATCAGGCTGGTCCCTGACAAATCCATGTTGGCTATTATCTATAACCCTATTACTCTCTTGGTGTTTACAAACTGATTGTTTAATCATTTGTTACCAGATATCCAAATTAAGATGACTGGTCTATAATTTACCTGGTCCTCTTTTTTCCCTTTTTACCATGTTTGCTCTTCTATAGTCCTCTGGGAGTTCACCCATCCTCCTGGAGTTCTGAAAGGTAATTGTTAACTCTACTGAGATTGTTTCAGCTAGTTCCTTAAGTACCGTGGGTGCATTTCATCAGGCCCTGCTGAATTTAATACCTCTAACATATCTAAGTATTCTTTAGCCCAGGGGTAGGCAACCTATGGCACATGTTCCAAAGGCAGCACGCAAGCTGATTTTCAGTGGCACTTACACTGCCCGGGTCCACCCCACTGCTCCGGGGGGCTCTGCATTTTAATTTAATTATAAATAAAGCTGCTTAAACGTTTTTAAAAAACGTATTTACTTTACATGCAACAATAGTTTAGTTATATGTTATAGGCTTATAGAAAGAGACCTTCTAAAAATGTTAAAATGTATTACTGGCACACAAAACCTTAAATTAGAGTGAATAAATGAAGACTCAGCACACCACTTCTGAAAGGTTGCCGACCCTGCTTTAGCCGTTCTTTCCCTATTTTGGCTTGTGTTCCTTCCCTTTTGTTGTTGATTCTTAACACAATTAATATTTTGTCACAATTTACCTTTTTTTGTGAAGATTAAAAACACAATAGGCATCAAATACTTTTTGATGTCACCCTTTATTAGCATTCCTTCCCCACTAAGTAGAGGGCCTACACTTTTCATCTTTCTTTTTCTCCAAATGTATTTATAGAACCTCTTATTGCCTGGTATGTCTCTTGCTAAATGTTACTCTATTTTGTGTCTTTGTCTTTCTGGTTTTGTCCCTGCATTCTCATGCTATTCTTTTGTACTACTCCTTAGCAATTTCTCTGTGTTTCCACTTTTTGTAGGAGTCTTTTTTTATTTTCAGGTAATTAAAGAGCTACTTATGGAACCATAGTGGCTTCTTATTATTCTTCCTATCTTTCTTTGCATTGACTTAATTGGTTTTAATACTGTCTCTGAGAAACTTCTAGTTCTCCTGAACTCCTTTAGTACATGCACAACAGGGTACTACCAGGGAGGACTGTGGAGTATTGAATTCTATGGTTTGTTTTATGCAGGTCGGACTGCATGAACATAATTGTCCTTCGTGACTTTTTTTTAAAACCAATAAATCCATGTATTGGCGTAACTCTGTAGGGAAGCCCATAAAGGTCCATTCACACTATGCCTATTAATTCCCCACCTCTAATAAGCACTCAATTTAATTTATTCATTTTCAAATTTTTGGTGTAAAGATTGGCAGTACTGAAATCCCACCCCCTTAGTCTATTTACCGCTAGTGCTCTAGTTCAAGACTGAATAAGTGTTGTGTCAAAATCTATGTACATATGAAATAAACATAGCTACATGTATATATGGGAGGGAACTGAGACAGCTAGCGGAGAATAACTAGACAAGAAACTGCAGTCTGCTTTGGAGGAGAAAAAGGCATGAGTCAAAGACACGTTTAGCCATATTCTAACATACCTCTTAGTTCATTCCAATTTGCTTTCATACATGTCTCCTGAATTCCAACTACCACCATATTTTGAGAGGAGCTAGGCTGGACTAGCTGAACTGATCCTTCTCACCATGACCGTAATTCAGATGAATCATAGAATCGTCCACTTTTAGCCAGTACTCTACGTAGATTTGAAAGTTGCTCATGCTCTCATTTTCATTGAATGAGTTCATTAATAGTTTAAAAATGTTTTTATTCCAAGCATTTGTTGCAAATGAATCAGGCAGAACAGCAGCACCCTTTCCAAATAGCAACAGAACAGTGGATTAAACCAAGGAAAATGACTAAAGAAGTGCTTAAATGACAGACATTAAACATTGGAGTGTGTGAAAAATGCCACGTCTGAAAGTGATGTTTACTATGAGCGTGTGATATACTAATTTCCTGCTTCACTCTTAGGGTATGGCTAGACTGAAGATTGTAGCGTGTTTATTTGTAGCGCTTCCCAATGTAGCGCAATTGGTATCCCGCTAGAGACTGTACAAATTGAAACCTTGTAGCGCAAAATAATGGCTACATTTGTGGTGCTTCTGCCCGCAGTAGTAGTTGCGGGATAGGGCAGGTATCCCAGCATTCAGCTGGGTGCAACGTGCTTTGCAAAGTGGGGGGGGGAGGGGGAACTGGGAAGTTGTTCACAGGGAGATGAGATCTGGCTGTCAGTTAGTTTTCATTAGCGAAAACTGACAGGCTGTCTATTTCAGACACACAGCTCCGTCCGCAAGCATTTTCACTGGTTATTTGCTGTGTGAGTTGTTAGAGAGAAACTGCTAAGCTACTTCCGCCTTTATAAAAACAACACCTCACGTCATTTGCCTTACATGGCAAGTTGATGGTCTTTAATGGCTTGCTGATGGCCTTCAATGGGTTGCTGATGGCTTTACATGGCTTGGAGGCATGCAAGAGATCCCATGAGTGTCCACATTCCCACCCTTGCGCTACAACGTTAGCGCAAAAAGGCTTATCCCTCTGGAAAAGGAGGTTTAACACTTGCGCTTTAAACAGGGAGTCATTTCGCAAAATCTCCCTTTGAAGTGTGTTCAGTATGAAAATTCTGGCACTAGAGGAGGGTATTTGCGCTGCAAAGCGCCAGTCTAACCATACCCTTACACTACAAGCTATTGGATCCACACAATTTTAATGGAGTCCTGAGAGCTATTAACATAGAGCACCTATAAAGACAGATCATACTGACATTACTTTACAAACCTAATTGGGCTGTCTGGTCAATAAAATGTCTCTAGAAAGGATCTTAAATGCAACAGAGTCCATTACAAGCCAAAGTGCTTGCTTTAAACAGCAGGTAGTTTTCATAAAATTTAAACTAATGAATTGTATGGTTCATGATATGTGCAGGACTGAAGGTATCAGAGCTTAAAGTCTGCTTTTTATCCACAGAACAGGTATATTGTAGATGAAACCAAGGGATTTCTCTTCTCAACATTATTTTACCAATCATTTTAATCCTCCATTGTATTATGATGCATTTCAAGGTAAAGATCATTCAGCCACAGCAATAGAAACCCCCCAAAAAAAAAAAAGAACACCCAAGAAAAAGGGTGTATAGCTCCTGCCTTGTATCTGGCAGGGAGTGTATTATTTCTCACTCTCTAATGAGGAACTTGCAACAAGTGTCTGTTTTTCACTTCAGGGAAAGTCAAGGAGACCAAGCAGAGGGCTGGACTGGGCTAGGCTCATCTGGGACTAATTGCTCCATTAACCCAGGACCTGAAGTCAGTGGGAGTTTTGCCACTGGCAGCAGGCTGAGGCCTGTCTGAAGGAAACCCAAGAACTACAAAAAAGGAAGAAGAGTGATGTTTCTCCCTCCTTTTTCTATGGGTTTGGACCTGGAAACCAGCCCAATTGTGAGCCTAGGAAAGACTGATTTTAAAAAAAACACCTCTTATTTATTGAAGTTTGGGTGTGAGAAGATTCTTTATTTACTAAACTGTGTATGTAAGAAGAGCTCTGTGACTGGACTGGTCTTCTTGAGCCAAACTTCTTACTTTCAGCATTGACTTACAAAGCCATAATATCCCCATTGCCCAATACAAACCACATTAGCAATCACTCTCACCTTTCTGCTATATGACTATAGGATGGGCTATGTAAATGTGCAAGGCTGTAGGACAACAACATGAGGGTATTTCAAGTACTGTAATATGAATATAAACTAAAGAAACTTGGGCCAAATTCATCCTTGGGTTTAAGTGAATGATGTTATACCGGGGATTAATTGGATCCCTTTAAATTCACCATAAATAAGCAGTTTCTGCAGGTATTTTGAACAGTGTATTGCAATTTGGAAAATACAGAAAACAAATATTACTTACAATGTAAACTGAGCACTATGCAAAGATCTCTCATTAGTTAGACAGTATACTTCAACCAGCTTTATGGCAATCAACCTTAGACACCCAGGTCTTAGAAAAGCTCTCTCACAAGAACCAATATGAGGAACAAGAAATCTCCATTTACAAAAACTGTTCCTGAAGTTAAAAATACACACACATCCCAGAACTTGTTATCTTGAGCCAGATCCAGGAAAACAATGGAGAAAAACAGGAAGAAAGAAAGAAAAATGGGAAGATAGGAGAGATATTCAAGAAGGGTTATCTATACATAGTTTCATGTAATAAGTCTCCCATAAGTGTAAGAGGTACATTTCTCCAATATGGCTATTTTGAGAGGTGTGTGAGAGAAAAAAATGCCCCCCCAATGCATTCTACCTGTGATATTCTAGAGTATATATGAAAACAACTCTCAAAGTGCAGTGATCTCTCCACCCCAGCACATAGTGAGCTTTCAGATATTGACAGAGTTTCACATGGCAAATGCTACTTTAGCATTTTCAAGAAACTCCCTGCCCCTACTCACCATAAGGATTTTAAACACTTATTTTGAATGTCATGATACAGTATACATTTTTTTTTAAAAGTCTCCTTCTGCAAATTGACTTGTGGAGTGGTAGTATTAGACCTGTGCTTTTTTAAAGAATAAGGCTGGTTTTGGAAATCTATATATATAGATTAGAGGTCTCTGCAACGTTTCTTTTTTCTGTGGGTCCATATTGACTCAAAATCCAATCAATCCTTCAGTAAGCCATTTCCATTAAATAGTTTAGCAAAAACTTACAGTTTCATTTCATATGACTGAATTAATTCATACCAACAGTACAACTAAGTGTACATATAATGTACATACAACTAAAAATGAAAGTTACTTTACTACAAGACAGCCCTGAGTAAGTCAGTCATACACTACTTCAGCCATATTCTAAAATTTGTGTGCTTGAGTTCTGACTTTGCATCACCTGAACAAGAATTCAGGCCCTGAAGTGTAAGCATTCATCCACCCATCTTGGATTTCAGGCCCAATTACCCTGTAGTGGAAGTACACCCCTTCTAGCTGCAATATCCATTATCTCATTTGGATTAATCATGATCTCATCTTCCTGTTAATTCAACATTTGTTGGTCACTCTGGAATGAGGAGACTCATGTCTTTTTACTCAACTGTAGACGAACATCCAGATGCTGAAACGGAAGCTCAAGAGATTGAAACACACAGAACTAGGGAACAAAGTTATTTCAACAGGAACAACAAGGACCTCTCTTTCTAATATAATCTGTGGACACAAACTTGTATTGAGAAAACATGCTTAAAGCTATACAATGTCTGCTATACAATAATACAACCAGTAAGTGGGATGTGAAACAATTTAAGGGCATTAATGAATGCGTGCAAGATAAGAGAGTTACCTTTCATAACTGGTGTTCTTTGAGATGTGTTACTCACGTCTATTCCACAATAGGTTTGCATGCTTGCCACGTGCACCAGTGCGAGAAATTTTTTTCTTAGCAGTACTCATAGGGGGAGCGTCCCCCATGACCCCTGAAGTGGCACTGCCCTGGCATACTATAAGGGGTGCTGCACACTCCCCTCCCCTTGGTTCCTTCTTGTTAGACCACACCGACAGAGGGGAAGGAGGGCGAGATATGGACATGAGCAACACATCTCGAAGAACACCAGTTATGAAAGGTAACTATCTTTTCTTCGAGTGATTGCTCATGTGTATTCCATGGTAGGTGATTCCAAGCTATATCTGCTGGAGGTGTGTAGGAGTTCACAAGTTCCCGGGACAGAGTACCGTCCTGCAAAACCTGGCGTCATCCCTGGAGACAATCGCATAATGCGAGGTGAACATGTGAACCCAAGACCATGTAGCAGCTCTACAAATGTCCTGGATAGGGACGTGGGCCAAGAAGGCTGTTAACAAGGCCTGCGCTGGAGTCAAGTGTGCCTTCACAACTGGCAGTGGGGAGACGCACGCCAGATCATAACAAGTACGGATACACAAAAAGTGATCCGGTTGGAGAGTTGCTGTGTGGAGATCGACCAGCCCCTCATGCGCTTGGCCAAGGCTATGAACAGCTGTGAGGACTTCCTGAATGGCTTGGTCTGCTCGAGGTAGAAAGTCAGAGCCCGTCGCACATCAACCATGTGGAAAGGGTGCTCCTCACTAGATGCATGTGGCTTGGGGCAGAGGACCGGCAGGAAGATATCCTGGCCTATATGGAAGGTGGCGATCACCTTCAGGAGGAATGCAGGGTGTGGGCGGAGCTGGACCTTGTCCTTATGGAAAGCCATGTATGGGGGCTCAGACGTCAGCCCCTGCCTCCCCCTTCCCCACCAACGTGATCGACACTAGGAAGGCCACCTTCCACGAGACGTGGGACCAGGAACATGTCAAGGGGTTCAAACGGGGGCCCCATGAAGCGGGACAACACCAGATTCAAGTCCCACTGTGGAACCAGGGGCCTAAGCATGCGGGAAAAGATGGTCCAGCCCCTTGAGAAACTGATCCGTCAGGGCATGGGAAAACACCATGTGGCTCTGCACTGTCGGGTGAAAGGCCAAGATGGCCATGAGGTATGCCCTGATGGACAAGGGCACCAGGCCCTGGGTTCTAAAGTGCAGGAGTTAGCCCAGGATCAGCTGGATCAGGGTGGCCATTGGGGGAAACCCCCTTTTCAGTTGCCCATGAAGAGAACCATGCCCACTTTGCCAAGTAGGCATGGCGTTTGGAGGGCCGTCTGCTGTCCAGGAGAACATGCTAGACATCTTCCAAGCATGTCCTTTCCTCCCTGTCTAGCCACTGAGCAGCCATGCCGTGAGGTGGAGGGCTGCGAGGTTGGGGTGGAGGAGGCAGCCCCGGTCCTGTAAAAGCAAGTCCAGGCGAGACGGCAATGGCCGTGGCTCTTGAGGGTCCTGTACCAATGCTGCCTGGGCCACGCTGGGGTGATCAGCAGGACCCGGGCCTTGTCTGTCTTTTCCAGCACCTTGCTGATCAGAGGAAACAAGAGAAAAGCATAAAGAAACTGGCCCAACCAGGACAGAAGGAAGGCATCTGAGATGGCACCCCTCCGCAGACTACACCCCGGAGCAGAAGCAGGGGCAACACCGGTTCTGCTGGGTCACAAACAGGTCCACCTGGGGAATCCCCCACACTTGTGAACCACTTCTGGATGGAGAGACCACTCGTGCTGGGAGGAGGAATCCCTGCTCAGGCAGTCCACTCACTAGTTGTGAGCGCCTGGTAGATGGAGGCGGGACATAGAGACCCAAGGTTTGGAGGGTCATGCGGGAGTCCTTCATGTCGTGCAGCTTAGTATCTGTCTGCTCCACAAACAGGGCCTTGCCGTCGAACAGGAGGTCCTGTATGGCAGACTGAGCCTCGCTAGACAGCCCAGACATCAGAAGCCACAACGCCCTTCTCATGGCGATAGCATAGGCCATGGACTGTGCTGGCTGCATCTGATGATACCTGCAGAGTCGCCCTGGTGGCCGCTGTACCCTCCTCCACCAGCGCCTGGAACTCCTTCCTGTCACATGCCTGGAGGGAGGCCTCAAACTCTGGCAGAGAGCCCCACAGATTGAACTTGTATCTTCCCAATAGAGCTTGGCAGCTCGCCACCCACAGATGGAAACTCGAGGATGAATAAACCTTTTTTCCGAACGAGTCTAGTCTCCTTGAGTCTTTGGTGACTTGCCTCGGGACAGACGTCGGTGGCACTTCAGGCACTGGTAGAGACAAGACATCTCAAACCGCTTGCAAGACCTCTGACATGGAAGGCATCTGGACTTCCGGGAGGCCGAAGGGGATTGAAGACTGCCCAATGCGATCCTAGCCTCTGCCCCTGGTGCTCCACAGTACCGCTGTGTTGAGAGCGTCTTCTTGGCCCTCTTGTGCCCAGAAGATAGGGAGCGGTGCTGACTGGACGAAGGCACCAGGGGATCACCGCATGCCGACGTTGCGGTGCCTGCTCGGAGCCAGGGTCAGCGCCGACTCCATCGGGATGTTTATTATTATAATTATTATTATAATTATTATTATGTCCCTTTCTCTTTGTCTGGGGCTTGGATGACTTGCAGATCTTGCAACGATCGCTGATATGGGTCTCACCCAAACAGCGTAAATAGTCCGCGTGCGGGTCACTCCTCTGCACAGAGCACCTGCAAGTGTTACATGACTTAAAACCTGGAATGTCCCGGCCTGGGCACTGTAACTGAACTAACTTGAAAACTGAGTAACTACAGGTACTAGAAGAATGCTAAGGACAAGCTTCAGCAATGCTGGAGCTGCGAAGTTCCAACACACCTTCACTGGTGGCAAGAAGGAACGCAGCACCCCTTATAGCACACCAGGGCGGAGCCACTCCAGGGGTTGCGGAGGATGCTCCCCCTATGGGTACTGCTAAGGAAAAAAACCTTCCGGCACCAGTGAACGTGGCGAGCACGCACACCTATTGTGCAATACACGTGAGCAATCACTGAAAACGTGTGACACAAAGTTATAACCCTCAATGAAAAGTGGAAAAAGTGACAGAAAATATACTTATACATGTGCCATGTATACTGCACTGTAATCAAAAGCAGCAATCTGCATCTGCTTCTAAAGAGACCTGCTTCTGAATACTGAACTTTTTAAGAATATTATAATGCTTCCATTATAATGCTTTGTCATATCAAAAGGATCCCAAATCATTTTCAAAATGTTAACACAGAAGTAACTTGAACAATTTGAAAAGCAGCCACTTTCGAGTTGGAACAAAAACGCCACTGCAAAACAATTGAGGAGAGTGTCATTTAAAACTAGCAGAGTAATTTAAATTGGCAGAGTGTAATTAGAACTGTTGGAATTTGGCCAGGGCAAACCCTAGCCTTCCTCTTGCAAAACAAAATCCTTCTGTGATGTGAGGGAGTGGAGATCTTGGTTCAACTCTTCACTTTTACAGGATGCCATCTTTCAGGTGGTCTGGCATTATGCTAAGAAACAGGCTCAATATTGACCCAAGGGAAGGGAAACGACCTACTGCATCATCATGACCACCACCTGTGGACCCTGGTTTTTAGAAGCCTCCAAGACAAATGCTGACCGGCCTCAGATTTCCCGAGTCTGAGACATCTGAAATGTCACAGCCTGAGGCATTGGGGCTGAAGAAGTAACCACAGTTTAGGGACGCAGCAAAATGAATATGAATGATTTCTCATATTTAATTTCAGATGATTAAAATGTCCTATTAAGACTTTTCTTGTATTTTCTCCACCTAGATTAAAATGTTGCATTTTAAATTCTCTCTTTTTATGATATTGCTTTCCTGACAAGCCCATGTTGGTTAAGCCCCTAATTAGAGAATAAAAACATGCAGTAAATTAATATGGCTTTTATTTGATGGTCTTCATACCAAAGTCCCGTTTGTTAATGAATGGAGAACATTCTCAATAATTGTTCATCTTCTATTGAAATTGATATCACCATTTGGAATTATGATAATTCCATATATGTTTCTCTGCAAAGAAAAAAATTAATATTTGATAGTGATGTTATACTCCTCACAGATTTATGAACAACACTAAACTATTTTATATTGTACTGGACATAAACTCCATGGTCCTTCTCATGCGCAATTCAAGGGACTAGATTATTACTTGTAAATTTATGTAACTTGTACATGTGCAGTAGTACTTACTGTTATAACTATATCAAGAACTGATCACCATATATTTTTCAGAAACACGAATACCCAAAGTGTACAGCACTACAGAATGGTGCACTTTTATATCTAAAGTTGAAGGAAAAACTGTATAGACTAGTATATTAAAGTATTTGATCAATAAGAATGCCATCATATAATGATATTATTACACACGTGTGCACAGATACTTTCACGTAGACAAGGGGATGGAATAAAAGTTATACATACATCCTTGACTTGAATAGTTCCTGATTCTTGAGACCTTGTAACTTTAATATTCATTGGCATCTCTTTAATTGGGCTTATTTAACAAAAATGTAGTTATGGATTAATCTGTACATACATATACATACTAAATGCATGGGGGTTGGGGGAGAACACAGAGGAAAAATAGGGATAAACATGCAAGATCATAGAAACCTTGCAATTGTAATTCCTGTAGTGAAATCATAAATCTCAGGACAGAATCTGAATCAAGCAATTTAAAAGTGAAGTTATTTAAAACACTAAAAGATAAATCAGGAAAAATATAAAGAAACATGGCTAGAAGTTTCTGGATTGAGAGGACAGAATTACTACACGTAAAATGTTTGTTTTTAAAAAGACAAATTACCTGTTTTCCTCAAGACACTCACATAATATGAGAAAACTGGTGTAATTGGCAAAAAGCTGTCATTTCAAACCCAAAAGAATGCTAAAATGCCTTTGTTTCACACTAGAGGTCACCCCCGGTAAGAAAATATAATTGTAGCATCTTTTATTTTTCCCCTGTAGCTGTTCCGGTATTGAAGAGCTGTTCCTTATAGCAACAAGATTGGATTTTTATGAGGCTGGTATACTAAAAATCTTTCCAGTAAAATAAAAGGAGACTGCATTCAACAGGATTCACTCTTCATCATTATACAGAAACTCGTATTGACCACATATACTGTTAGACAGCATTTGTTAAAGAGACCAACCACCTAATTTTTAAAAATCATTATAAATAAATCATGGGACAATATTTTTGGTTAATTGGTATGTTTTTCCTATCACAAAACAATGTATTTGTTTTTTCTTAAGTAGTTGATAAAAAGGTCAATACCGACTTATTGCAACATATAGCTGGCATAGAATTATATCCATTCTTGTACTGAATAATATTTTAACTTTTTTTTTTATCTATTTGATTGTATAAAATGAATCAATACCTTCTTTGAATTTCAGCAAAAAAGTTTTCATATAACATTATAAAGACTAAACAGGATTTAAGCTTCTTTTAAAAATGCAAAAATGCTTTGGTGCTAAGAGAGATTTCCAGATATAGCTATAGTAGCACTGGTTGAATGTGTGTTGACGTCAGTTGCTTCATCCTCTTCAGATTTTAACTTATTTTCAAAAATAAATCTACACAATATTTATTAGCTATACAGATATTTACATAAAGAAGAATAAAATAAGACTTTTCATTTTCAGCTCTCAAGCTGCTCTATGTAAATGCTGTGTACTCCTGGATGAAAGGCAGCAGGATGTTAGTAGCTAAGGCTTAAAACATTTCCCTTGTTGTCAAATTCTACTTCACCCCCCATTACTTTTTCAGCACAGAAACCTTATTCATGACAGAGATGCAAGTAATGCTTAGACCAAAAATCTGACTGTATTGAACAAAATCAAACTGACAGGATCAGGCCACTGGATTTTGGTTACTATGATTCTAGATGGCTTAAAATGATAAATGTGCCAAGCCACCTTGGACAGTCAGTGAACCATAATATCTACCATTTCCCTGAATACTCCAGACAATTACCCATCTGGCTTGCCTGGATTTTTCCAGCTTCGTTTGGATAGGATATTCTTTGTCCAAAATGATTGGTGTGTGTCCAACTTGAAATGTTGTCTTATGAGAGGGTTCATCACATGATCATGTGGCTTTTTGGCTAGCTGTCTGGAAAATAAAACAAGGTGCCTGCAACAACTCTCGGGGGATGGGAAGGAAGCAATGAACTAGTAAAGAACATATCAGAAAGCACTGTACTGCACATACAGCTTTATATTCTACTTGCCCAGGCACTCACATAGGCTTTATATAGTGGCGTACACCCTGGAGATGTTTTACTTGCATTGGCTTGATTTAGTAAGTTGGAATAAAAGAATTAGTTTTTTTCTGCTCTTTTAAAAGCAGGCAGGATTGTATAGCAAATCTGGGAGATCTGTCAGCTCTACTCAAGGAATTTGTTCTTTCTACTGTTTGTGAGAAAGTGTTATATAAATGTAAGATCATTATCATGGTAAAAAACCTGACATTTTCGCTTCAGCTAGTGGGAGTTTGAAAAAAAAAATGTGTTCGGTGAGCCAGCTTGTTTATGCAGAAAAGTTATGAAGTTCACACAACTCGGGAAACTTAATTAAAGTAATGGATTGCAAGATCCTGTTCCAGTGCAGATTAAAGGAATTGAGTAGGTTATATAAATAGAGTGAGAAAAATTTTGCTTGCACTAATTGTGCTATTCTATCTCTAAACTTGACTAAAGTACCCATAGCTGCAGGAAATATAGGTCGTCTGGACTGTCTTTCTAGCTGGGTGTCCTACAGATGGAAATGGAAACTTTTAAAAAATATATATATTGTTAAATGCTTTGTAGAAAAAGTTAGCAAAGGCTGAATTCTGAATTCTTTTTGGGTGGAAGGTCCATTTGTATCCATGCACAAATGGTTTTCATATCCTGATGGAAACATGATTGATAGCAGTATTATCTACATCAGCATAACCCTAAATATGTGGGGGGTGGGGTGGTATTAAGGGCTAGCTGGGAAAGCAAAGAAGATGGGACCCTCCACGTGATGGGTTTGGGGGTGGGAGTATTCATTTCATTTTCATGAAGGGGCGGAACAGCAGCCAAAAGTTTGTGAAATACTGCCCTAGACCAATTCTTCCTCCATAACCAAGACTTTTTATGCCAATATTTATACCACTATACCCAGGTAGAGCCCAAACCCTATTGCCACCATTCACTGATTTCTGGCTAGCCAGGTCTCTGATTAAGTCAGTCTCTTGGAGGCAGAGATGCAAAATCAGCTCCAAGTAGTATCAACAAGCCAATATCCCAGAAAACAGCACCACTGCATCAATCCACGTCAGGCAAACCCTGACAAGAGAGCCCTAATACAATTTTCAAACCACATCATCTGGATTGTTTGCAAAAATGCAGCAGTAATTTTAGAAGTTCAGTTTAGTTATACAACCGAAAGTTTGGATACTGATCAACACATCCAAATATTTCTGATCAAGAAAGCAAAATGAAAATCTTAAACAAAGTTTCCTTGAGTGATTTCCTGGAGCTGACCATGTTGGAAATAGCATGAGAATAACCTTTCACAGACTGTATTTAGGCATAGACCTTTTACTTCTAGGCGTTGTTATTTAACAAAGATTTACCGAGGCATGGGAACATGAAAAAAAGGTATCCATACATGTTTAAATATCAATAAAAGTTCTGCATGAGTGTGCAGTGAAGATTTTAGTCAGTTATTTTATACAAATCAATTTACCTCTTCCTAACCCAAAATAACATTAATGCTCTGTGTACAATAGAATTTTTTTAAAACCATGTTTGTAAGCAGTTAATAACATGGCTGGCTCTTACCATGATTTGTAATCATTAACACAACATGTTTAATACGTGGTTAGTAAGCATGACAGCTAACCACATATCACTTCTGCTAGTGGCTTAAGATAGTACATGTTTATATTCCTGTAACAACATGTTAATACTGTTATTTTTTTGTTTTGAAATTATTTTTCATTTAGAATGCCTTTATTTTGTATTGTTTATTTATTGAATTATTTGAATTATTTGAATTATTTATTTATTTGTTTATTTATTGAATTATTTATTTATTGAATTATTTTAAATTTTCCTTCAGAGGGTTTTGAAATTTTCAGGTTTTGTTTGGACTCTGAATGAAGCCAAATTTAGAAATCTCAAAATCTGGATTTCCGCCCACCCAGCCCCCACATACAGCTCTAATGACTATGCAATACAGGTGGATCACATTGGCTGGTGAGAGAGTTTCAAACATAAAAGATTCCTGCTCCAGACATACATGATACACACACCTAATTTCCTAAATATTGAATATAATGAATGTACAGTACAAACATTTGAGGTGTATTCAAATTTATGATACTATCTTCTCTCTTTTTGTAATCATTACAGAAAGTTGCAACTGCTATGCATAACAACCAGCTGGGTGTGCAAAATAGAGACACAGGTGGGTAAAGGCTTGTGGCTTGGGCTGAGAGAAGGTGGAAAGACAAGGAAGTGACGGATGAGAGTCCAGAGATGAGCGAAAGAGCCCGATTCTCCAGCTTGCAGTGTTGTTTACCCGAGTGCAAAGCAGAACCAGAACAAATTCCTTCCCCTATGAAAAATAACATGGGATCTTTGAATTACTCATGGAACAGAAGGACCTCTGCAAGACTTAAAAAACTTACAGTAAATTCCATGGTATTCATTTATCTATCTTGGAGGGAAGAATGGCTGAATTAACCCATTCAGTCTGCATACACCAGTCAGTACTGGATCTAGGGGCAGGTGAACTAGAAGATGTAGGCTTCTCGAATTTCTCCAATCCCACATTAACTCAGAGGATCAGGAGTCATTAAACAGTGCTGCCCCTAATATTTTACTACCCTAGATGACCATCTGTTCTGTCTGTATGTTAGAGTGTGAACAGGCAAGAAATAATCAACACAGAAGCATCCTTGATTCAAGTTGATTAGCATTGTATTCTAAATGCGGGTAATGGCCAGCTTATTGAATTTTACTCAACAATTGCCAGTTGTTGTGTCTGCAACTTCTAGTCCCAATAGGCTCATGAAAGATGCCCCGTGAATTAACATCACTCCCAGATCTCACAAGAGCTGTGTCAAACTGGCTACATTCCCATGACATGACTGCTGTATATGGTAAGTGCTACATTGTGGCTGATCCCTATGTGAAGGTGCAAGCCAGAAGGAGATCATAAGGAGCCTCCTAACTGAGTAGCCTGTGTAAAGGTCAGCCACCAACTCTCTCTGGGCTCGCTCTCTGGCTAGCACCTACCCACATCCCTTCAAGGGTAGGGAGGAGGTGAACCCTTGAGAACTGTATAAATAGACATTTAACTATGATTGCAATGTTCTGGAGGATTCAATGGAGTCTTTTATGGTGTCTTTTTATTACCTGCTCTCAAATAAAGCACACAGGGCAGGGAGGGAAGAGAGTCTACATACAAATACAGTCCAAGCTAATCCCCCTTTCTTGAGGTCAGGTTTTGTTAATCAAAGATGTATAACACCACAGTTCAGTTCAAACTTTCTCATCAGGCTTGGTTGTGCTTAGAAATCTGCAGGAAGAAACCCTAAGCCCACAGTTAAATCCTCTCTATAGCAATCTTCTCTTTCTTCCCTTATATCAGGAAGTTAGTAAGCCACCTGAATTAGTGGGTCAGCAGTGCCCACTCATGTTATTTGGCAGGATCAGTGCCTGTGTACCAGCAAACACAGTTGGATTGTTCTGTATCCATGACAGCAAATCAAGACCAGGTGGAAGCAATATGTTATTGTATATAGATCTCAGATAAATTTACAAAGAGTTCTATATCAATATTGCCAATCCCAAACGTTCAAAACCCATGAGTCAAGCCACCAAAAAGTAAGAGATTGGCTTAAAAAAAAACCTCAATTTTTTAGAAGATAATAAATGTTCCTTTGGGGGGGGGGCTCTGGTTTTTGAGCTTTTATGGTGCACTCATGTCACATTTTAAATTTTTCCTTGGAAGCACAAATGCTCAAAGTTTATTTTCTTTTTTTAAATCCCCAAGGAGCTGGGACTTTCTGTAAAACAACTACTGCAAGATTGTGAGTAAAATTACAAATCGAATGCCACTAAAAAGAACAAACAATGCTCTTATCACCTCCCCAATGGATTATGTTAAGATGTAATACTTGTTTTTCCTTTAAGATAAGTCAGATATGGGAGATACTTAAATTGGAATTTTCAAGAGAATTAGGCACCCAACTTCATTGAATGTCTATGGAATTTAGGACCCTAATCCCTTATTCTCTTTTGAGACTCCCAATCAATCTATTTTGATACAGTTGGAGGACTTATTTACCTACTGACACAATTCCAGTTAGGCCTGTGCTAATAGCCAATGACTGTTGTGCACCTTCAACTTCATATTTGGGATACAGTAGATGAAAGGAGAAATATTACCAAGTACTATAACATTTACTAGATAAGGGTGAAAAGGTTTGACAAAGTGTAGTTTGGGGACCCCACAATTTTACATTCGAGTATGAAATTTACTAGGGTTCCTGATTAATCACAGTTAACTCAAATAAATTAATCGTAATTCATCGCATTTTTAATTGCACTGCTAAACAATAGATACCAACTGAAATGTATTAAATATTTTTGAATGTTTTTCTACATTTTCAAATATATTAATTTCAATTACAACACAGAACACAAAGTGTGCTCACTTTATAGTATTTTACTAAAAAAATGCCTTGTATAAATGATAAATAGTATTTTTCAATTCACCTCATACAAGTACTTTAATGCAACCTCTTTATTGTGAAATCTACAAATGTAGATTTGTTACATAACGACCCTCAAAAAATGCAAAACTTTAAAGCCGATAAGTCCACTCAGTCGTATTTCTTGTTCAGCCAATCGCTAAGAGAAACAAGTTTGTGTATATTTACGGAACATAATGCTGCCAGCTTCTTATTTACAATGTCACCTGAAAAGGAGAACAGGCATTTGCATGGCACTTTTGTATCCAGAACTGCAAGGTATTTACATGCCAGATATGCTAAACGTTTGTATGCCCCTTCATGCTTCAGCCACCATTTTAGAGGATAGGGTTTCATGTTGATGATGCTCATTTTAAAAAAAAATGTGTTAATTAAATTTGTCACTGAACTTCTTGGGGGAGAATTGCACGTCTTCTGCTCTGTTTTAGCTGCATTCTGACATATAGCTTTCACGTTACAGCAATTTCGAAAGATGACCCAGAACACCTTGTTTGTTTGAAAAACACTAACTGCAGATTTGACAAAATGCTAAGAAGATACCAATGTGAGATTTTTAAAGATAGCTACAGCACTCGACCCAAAGTTTAAGAGCCTGAAGTGCCTTCCAAAAATCGGAGAGGGACGAGGCACGGAGCATGCTTTCAGAAGTCTTAAGAGAGCAACACTCCAATACAGAAAGTACAGAACTGAACCACCAAAAAAGAAAATCAACCTTCTGCTGGTGGCTTCTAACTCATACGATGAAGATGTGTTGGTCCTCACTGCTTTGGATCGTTATTGAGTAGAACCGTCATTAGCACGGACGCATTGTGCTCTGAAACGGTGGTTGAAGCATGAAGGGACAAATGAATCTTTAGCATATCTGGCACATAAATCTCTTGCAACGCCGCCTATAACAGTACCATGCAAACACCTGTTATCACTTTCAGGTGACATTGTAAACAAGAAAGGGGCAGCATCCTCTCCTGCAAATGTAAACAAACTTGTTTGTCTGAGTGACTGGCTGAACAAGGAGGACTGAATGGACTTGTAGGCTCTAAAATTTTACTTTTTTTTTGAATGCAGGTTTGTTTTTTATTACATAATTCCACATTTGAGAGCTCAACTTTCATGATAAAGAGATTGCACTACAGTACTTGTATTAGGTAAATTATCTCTTTTGTTTTACAGTACAAATACTTGTAATCAAAAATAATAATATAAAGTGATCACTGTACATTTTTTATTGTGTGGTAGTAATAAATTTAAGATGTAGAAAAAAATCCAAAAATATTTAAATAAATGGTATTCTATTATTCTTTAACTGTGTGATTAATCACACAATTAATTTTTTAATCACTTGACAGCCCTAAAATTTACATTTTATCTATGAAACATTTTGCAATAGGAAAGGGGGAAAATAAATGTGCTATAAAAACTTAAACCTTTGAATATTTATGGAATTTCCTCCTAACTGAAAAGTGTCTCTCCACCATTAGCCAACTATTATGGTTTGAACAATTTAAAGTTTAGTGATGTGATGTCTCTAGACCAGGGGTTCCTAAACTTCGTTAATGGTTTGTTCAGGGTAAGCCACTAGAAGCTGCAAGTGGCTGGTACCTGCAGACGCTCAGGTAAACAAAGCATCTTGCAGCCCGCCAGCATCTGTGCACATGAACAAGCCACAAACCAACTTTAGGAACCCCTGGGTTAGAGATTTATATACAAGAGACATTAGACTTATATAATCATCCGCACACCACATAGGAGATTTCCCACAAAATGGGTGAAATTCACACTTATGCAAAAAGCCAGCAACAGGCCTACGTCCCACTTAAGTCCCGCTTAAAGGCCTTGAAGAGGTTTAACTTTAGCCAAAGACAAATTTGTTTAAACAAGCACTATGGGTTTCTCAGTTACCCTTTTCTGAGAGGAACTGGGATCACATTCTGTGATCGGTCACACAAATAATTAAAAAGTGACAGAGTCCTGTGGTACCTTAAAAACTAATAAAAGTATTGAAGCATAAGCTTTCGTGGGTTAATACCCACTTCGTTGGATGCATGCAGTGGAAGTAACTGCACGCGTCCGACGAAGTGGGTATTAGCCCACGAAAGCTTATGCTTCAATACTTTAGTTAGTCTATAAGGTGCCACAGAACTCTTTGTCGCTTTTGCAGATCCAAACTAACACGCCTACCTCTCCGATTCTTTACACAAATAATTAACCCAACCATCTCATTTTATCAGAGCCTAACTCCTGGTTGATATGTGTTAGCCACAGAGTTTGGCCCATCTTGGATTCATGGTCAAATTTTGGGTTGGGTCAGGATTGTAAAAAAGAAAAAAAATGTATTATTGCAGAGGATTAAGATAAATTGACAGAATATATGCTCCGCTCTAGTCACAGGTCTCGTCCTCTTCATTTCTTCAATACCAAAATTTCCTCCTCAGAAATGAAAACAGTCTTACAAAGCCAACAGTTTTTCTTTCCCCTCAAGCCTTCATGTGCAAGTGGAGTGTATCTAGTGCATCTTCTCCAGTGCATCATTTATTATAGTGCTCAGCACATGTTGGGACTCTGCTTTCAAAAGGCAGCTGCACTCAAGGACCATGTTTCATTTCTTGATGCCATTAATTGGGTTACAAGTCAGAGCCCTAATGAAGACAAGTTATGTCTCAGCGCAACTATTCTGGCAGAGACAACCCACCAAGGGAGGCAATTCAGGCGGCCTTGCATTGTTTTAACAGGCACACAAGGTCAGCAGATAAATGGTCAAAGCCATAGGATGCTTCTGTGGGCCTGTTACATTGATTTTTTCTGTCTCAAATGGACGTTAGATGTCCCTGAAGCTTTAATAGTGAGGAGACTATTAATTAAAGGACTGAAAAGAAGAGGCAAGATGACAGGAGCAGATAAACAAATATCAGTAGGCTAAACAGTGTTTTAAAAGAATGTAATTGCTTACTGGTATGTGCTCTATTTTAAGTTACAGAAAGTAATTGAAAGCATTTCCACAATCTCTACTAATGATGGATGAACCTCACATGGTCTGGTTCAGAGAAATAAGAGAACAAATACAATTTGAATAGGTATCTGAATTATCCAAATCTCTTGGGTCTGAAAAATTCAGATGCATATTTTCCAAAAATAGGTTTGCTCATGAGATTTCCAATACTTCCAGCTTTTAATCAGGCTAGAGATGTTGAGAGAATAGTCTCTCTCATTGTTATTTAATGACACTTCCTTTGCTGTACCTCCCAACCAGAGCCAAGGTATGGTAGACTCTCGATTATCCGGGATGATAGGGAAAAAAATAATTCTGGTTAATAAAATCCTGGATAATCACCATCTATAGGAAATATGGGGATTCACCAGCCATCCTGTCCCGGGGAAAAGGGGTGTTGGTTCACTGGCTGCCCTGCGCCCTGGTAGGGGGATTTTGTGTGTGCGCTTGGGGTGGCAGCAAAGCCAGAGCCGGTCCTGCGAGTTGCGCGTATTTTTTTTGACATTCTGGATAATCCACATCCTGGTTAATCCAATCCTGGATAATAGAGTCTACTGTACTTGGAAATTAAAAGAAAGAACAGTTACATGAAATTTTTTGAACTTAATCTTTTCATAAGTTTGGGTTCATGTCGAGAAAAATGAAGAAATGGCCAGAAGGACCTTACTGAAGGGAATAATAAATAACCATCATAATACACAATACAATACTGTATGCTTCCATGATGCCTACTGCCTGGAGATCTCAAAGCACTTCGTAAACTCTAATATTTTTTTATTAACACCACTTCAAGACAAGTAGTAATGACTGTTGGGGATATTTTGCATTACTTTGACTTTGTTTGGATGGAAAGAGGTGCTCAGATACAGCATGGAAGAAGGATGTATGGATACAAAGAATATTGAGCATGGCTTACCTCTTACTCCAGCCTTGCCATATTGTTTGTGATTTGGGTGATGGCTTCTATTATTTCAGCGGTCACAAATAAAGGGACACTTAATTGCTCCCTCATTTAGTGTGAATGGAAGGTCAATCACACCTATGGGCTTCAATGAGATGTGTGACTGCCCATACATTAAAGACATATTCCCTGAGAGCTGCTTAATCGCTATCATAATACACACAGTGAAACATCTAGAAAAAGCAGCCCTAGGTACTCAAACTTCTATTTAAGAGAGACAGCCCCCAAAGCATCCACCCACATAATTATTCAAATTTCTTCCAACTTTATTAGAGTATCACTTCCATCAAGCAACTTTTTTTTGGCAGTCCCTTGAATAAGACAAGTTTCACTTAGTAAGTTTAGACCACATGGTTCTAAAATGCCTGAGTATGGTCTAGCCCAGGGGTCTCCAAACTATGGGCCGGGGGCTGGATCCGGCCCACGGCTTCGATTTGTCCGGCCCTCCACCTGACCAGGCACGCCAAGCAAGCGTATGGAGAAGCCACTGCTGCCCCCTCTCCTCCGTGAGCTGCTGCCTCTGACGGCCCCATGTGCGGAGGGGTGAGTGCTCCCACAGCAGCGGCTGGAGGCACAAGGGGGGGGGGGTGCACAGCAGTGGCTGGAGGAGCAAAGGGGGGATTTTGCATATATTTGCAGATATTTAATTTTTTCACAGTGGCTTCAGCCCGCAAAGCCCCTTCAAAAAATCTAATATGGCCCTCGTCTCAAAGTTTGGAAACCCCTGGTCTAGCCTATAGCTTTCACCTTGCTACCATTGTGGAGAGTTAGGGTTAAACACTTTGCTAGTGTAGTCAAGACCAGACTTAATTCACATAACTCTGAATCAGGTCTGGTATAAATATTCTCTAATATTAATTTACAAATTGCTATTTCCATGAACAGCCTTAGACTAAGATTTTCAGGCAGGTACTGGCTTTATTTTTGTGTAATAGTTAGCATCAGTAATGTGGTTGACACAACAGTACAGTAGAAGCTCAGGAGTTATGAACTAATCAGTCAACCACTCACCTCATTTGGAACCAAAAATAGCAATCCAGCAGAAGCAGAGACAAAAAAAATCAAATACAGTATGGTGTTATACATAAACCACAAAAAGAGGGGAAAGAGTAAAATAAGGTAAGGAAACTGTTTCTATGCTTGTTTCATTTAAATTAAGATGGTTAAAAGCAGCAGCATAGCAAAGTTTCCAAACTGTGTTAAGTTAAATGTTTGGTTGTAAACTTTTGAAAGAACTATAATGTTTTATTCAGAGTTACGAACATTCCAGAGTTACAAACAATCTCCATTCTTGAAGTGTTCATATCTCTGAGGTTCAACTGTTTACTCACTAAGATTTGCGTGTTGGCAAAAACCACTTTGACTTGTTTTCACAGGCTTGTCTAGGGGAGCCCCAGATGATGTATGCTTTCAAAAATTCCTGAGAGGGGGAAGTAGGCCACATCCACAAAGATGATAAGAGTTGCTAGAAAGGAACTAAGATCTGTTGGCAGAAAATATAATCACAGCCCTTTTTGAAGATGGAGAGCTGAGAAGTGGGATGCAGTCCTCAGTAGGCTTCGCTACTTCTGCTTTCTTTCAAAATTTTATGAGATCAAAACTTTGCACAGAAGTAGCCTTTCATAACCATGTGTGATTAAAGCAAAAATACGAATTACTCTTCACTTTTCCATGAGAAAAAGAAATCTTAAGGGTTGTGAATGGAGAGAAAAAGAAAATTAACTATATAAAATCTAAAACCCTTATTGTCAGAGAGCTCTAATTTACACTCTCAATAAATATGTTCTAATTACCTGTCTATCCTGTGTATTTGTAGGGTTGTCATCATGGTGGTATCTGAATGCCATATTCCATTTCAAATGCAACCATTTAAACATGCACATTTAAATCAACACTTAACTGGGTAAGTGGATTAGATAAACTTGATGGTATAGAGCTTGATCTGAACTCAGAATATTTCTTGGCTCACTTACCCTTGCAGGAAATCAGTATTTTGCGCTAAGATTAACACTCCTTGACATAGGAAACAAGCACACTGTGTAACATTTAAAGGGAATAAACTTGAAAGTGACAGAGACCAAAAGGCATAATTAGCCAAGGCAAACTGTTTTGTTCATTCCGTGATTACAGTGGCTTTAAAGACTTATAATTTATCATAGTACAGAACAATTTAAATCTCTCTTGGTTTCCTCTGTGAAACTGAGGCACTTCCCCTTTCCCCCCTGTGACAGGCTATTCTTTTAATACCATGTTAGTTGAAATGTGGCACATATCTGCTGAACTACTCAGCACACAGTGAGAAAAAAAACTGACACTATTATGCATTTACCTTTGCAATGCACAAATAAGCAAATAGTTTAACGATTCCAAACGGGTGTAATTTCTTTCAGGTTCAAGTATCAGTTTGCCTGTTTTGCTGCTGCTAATCACCTCTTAAACAAACAATTGCTTTATCTATATACTCTGCCTCATTTCACTTTCAAATTATGTGTGTGTTTCGCTCCTAACAGCTTATTATGATCTATAATTAACAATTTTGCTGAAAGCGGAGCCTTGCATTGAAAAGAGCCCACGTGCTAGCTGGGAAATACTTTAAACAAGAGGGCTCTGGTTTAATAACAAAACTGACAATTGAAGTTGCGTGTGTGTTCTGGTTCCATTGTCTTCGCTGCTTCAGTACTTTATGGGTACTCAGTTAAAGCAGAAACACAGACACTTAGAAAGCGGATTTACTTGTAATTAAGGTGACCAGACAGCGAATGTGAAAAATCAGGATAGGAGGTATAGGGTAATAGGAGCCTATATAAGAAAAAGACCCAAAAATCGGGGCTGTCCCTATAAAATCAGGACATCTGGTCATCCTAGTCACTGGAGAGCCATATAGGGGCACATACATTCCATTAATACACATCAAGAGGAGAATTATGCTTATATAGCAAGAAGTGAATAGACTCCCAAGTGAAGAAGAGATTTAGGATACAAATGGGCCAAAACAGGCTCGAAGCTTCAGGTGCTTGTAAATGTGGGTGGTTAGAAGACTCCATGGATGGGGGCATTTACAATCCCACCTCATTCCACACTGCAAGGCTGTATTGCCATTCTGTTTTGATGCCAATCTAGGCATACATTCCTGAACACACAACTTTTGTGGAATCAAAAGTGTAACATGCATCCTTCTTGCAAGAGATTTTTTGGATAGGGACAGTATTTTAATTCCATCCCATGTTTATTTCACACCGAGTTTTGTGGTCCAAACAAATATGTGCAAACACACCCAGCCACCCCTGCAATGCCAAATTTCATCCAATGTAATCAAACTGCACACGCTGCAATCTCTATCTGAATTTGAACCATAATCTGAGTATGAACAACGCCTTGTGCATTTCCTGCCACAACATCCTGATCCATATATGGGCCACCTAAGGCTCTACTACAATACAAATAATGTATAACATCAGAAAGAATATGGAGGCTGCAGATTATCAATCAGTGAAGGAGGCAACATTATAATATGTATTTGGGGACAGTTTGGATTATGAAACTACCCATTTCCTGTGCACTGTGCATTACTGGGGAAAGAACACAAAACACAAGTATAAGGAGATGGGTGGGACAGGAGGAAAATTCCAAAGTAACCAATAAAACTTGAGAAAAAAAATCCCCATACTTCTTTCCTCCCTCCCCCTTTGTTACACTAAATTCTCATGGGGGGAAAAATCTGCAGGGCAAAACATATTGTGACTTAAATTGCATTCATAAGATTCCTTGATAAAAAAATCAATTTGTCAGATCAATTTTTCTTAAACAAGTTCATCATACTCTAGAGCAATGAGTCAATCAATAGGGAATGTTTTTCAGCTGCTTTGCAGCCATCCCACTTCAGTAATTGCTAGAATTTCATATCGACAAGTGATAGGATGCTTTGAAGGCTGAATTGATCTGTTAGCCTGTAGTGCTACAAGGCAATGCCGTAATAATAAAGATATATCCCCAGAGGGCCTAGGGCTGGAAATCAAACAGGAGGTAAGCTGTTACATTATGCATTTGACCCTAGATGTAATTCAAGATTTTTGATTTTATTTGAAGCCACAAAAGAAAGGGGTTTGGGGCACCTACTGCATAATTTTAAAAGATTTTCATTGAAGAAAGGGACACTGTGTGACTCCAACACACATGGCCAGTGTGATATCTGGATGCCAAGAAAAATATACTAGGAAGAATCATAGAACTGGAAGGGCACTCGAGAGGATATTTAGTCCACTCATGGCAGGACTAACTATTATCTAGACCATCCCTGACAGGTGTTTGTCTAATCTCCTCCTAAAACTCTCCAATGATGAAGATTCCACAACCTCCCTCTATTCCAGTGCCCTGACAAGAGGGGGGCATTTATTAGAATTCATGTCACACTCCCCATTGTTAGTCACCTCAGAAAACTAATAATCTAACCAGTGGACCAAATTCAGTGATGAAACCTGGACATGGGCCACCTGAGACATGTGGTGCATTCGCTAGGATGACAAACAGGAAGGTTTTCCTAATGTCCAACCTAAACCACCCTCGCTGCAATTTAAGCTTCTTGTCCTATTTTCAGAAGTGAAGGAGAACAATTTTTCCTCCTTCCTTGTAGCAACCTTTTATGTACTTGAAAACTGTGGTGTCCCTTCTCAGTCTTCTCTTCTCCAAACTAAACAAACCCAATTTCTTCACTCTTCCCTCATAGGTCATGTTTTCTAGACCTTTAATCATTTTTGTTTCACTTCTCTAGACTTTCTCCAATTTGTCCACATCTTACTGGAAATGTGGCACCCAAAACTGACCACAATACTCTGGCTGAAACCTAATCAGTGTGGAGTAGAGCAGAAGAATTACTTCTTGAGTCTTGCTTACAACAGTCCTGCTAATACATCCCAGCATGATGTCAGCTTTTTTTACAAAAGTGCTACACTACTGACTCATATTTAGCTTGTGATCCACTATGACCCCCAGATCTCTTTCTGCAGTACTTCTTCATAGGCAGTCATTTCCCATTTTGTATGTGTACAACCGATTGTTCCTTCCTAAGTGGAGTACTTTATCTTTTTGAATTTCATCCTGTTTACTTCAGACCAGTTCTCCAGGTAATTTTGAATTATAATCCTATTCTCCAAAGCACTTGCAATCCCTCCCATCTTGGTATCATTTGTAAACTTTACTCTCTCTGCCATTATCTAAATCATTGATGACGATAATGAACAGAACCAGACCCAGAACGGATTCCTGTCAGAACCCACTGATACACCCTTTCAACTTGACTATGAACCACTGATTATTATACTCGGAGAATGGTTTTCCAACCAGTTATGCATTCATTTTATAGTAGTTCCATTTAGGTTGAACTTCTCTAGTTTATGAAACAGTCATGTGAGCCAGTATAAAAACCTTACTAAACTCAAGATATATATCAGCTACCTCTTCCCCCCCATCCACAAGGTTTGTTACCCTGTCAAAGAAACATATTAGGTTGGCTTGACATGATTTGTTCTTGACAAATCCGTGCTGGCTGTTACTTATCACATTATTTATAGGTGTTTGCAAATTAATTGTTTAATAATTTGCTCTATTATCTTTCCAGATGCTGAAGTTAAGATGACTGGTCTGTAATGCCCTGGATTGTCCTTATTTTACTTTTTATAGATGGATACAGTCCTCTGGAATCTCTCCCATCTTCCATGACTTTTTGAAGATAAATCACCAATGGTCTCTGATATTGCTAATGATTCAGATCCTTGAGTATTCTAGGATGCATTTCATTGGGCCATGACGTGAAGTCATCTAACTTGTCTACATAATTTTTAACTTATTTCCCTATTTTAGCCTCGGATCCTACCTCATTTTCACTGGCATTCATTATATTAGATGTCCAATTGCTACTAACCTTTATCCATTTGACCCTGAAGGGTTTGAGCCTGAATCAAAGAGGAAGCTAAAATGATGGTCATCATTATCAGTTGGATTAACAACCTTGGTTTAAGTTTCCTGATTTCAACTGGAATGTATGAGAAATCACTCCCATAGAAAATTTTCCCCATTTATTCCTATAGAGGAAAAAAATTATTTGCCTTGTAATGATTCTTGGAGAGCTGCAATCTGTGTTTACACAACCTGTTAGCTCAGCAGATTATCATAACATGAATTATCTATATATATAAAAGTCAAATGGTGTATGCGTGCGTGTATGTACGTTCCCTTACTCCTTCCACACCGTTTGAGCTAGAGACTTGAAATTTGGTACAGTTATAGGCTTTAGGGTCCTAATCAGGGTAAGAATCGAAAATTTTTCAAATCCCACCTCTGACACCCCCTAGGGGTGAAATTCTTTAAAGCCGATTAACATCAGCTGGGTAGCTGCTGTTCTCTGTGACATAGTTATGATGTAATAATACCTCCCTCCAACGGACCCCGCACTCGCTCAGCTCTCTGCCCCCTCCCCCCTCCAATGGCCCCCGCACTCGCTCAGCTCTCTTCCCTCTCCCACAGACCCCACACTTGCTCAGCTCTCTCCCCCCACCCCCTCCAATGGCCCCCCCACTTGCTCAGCTCTCTCCCCCCTCCCCCCTACTCCAACGGCCCCCGCACTCACTCAGCTCTCTCCCTCCTCCCCCCCCACTCCAACGGCCTCCCCACTCGCTCAGCTCTCTCCCCCCCTCCAACGGCCCCCGCACTCACTCAGCTCTCTCCCTCCTCCCCCCCACTCCAACAGCCCCTGCACTCGCTTAGCTTTCTCCCCCCTCAGGTAAGAATCGAAAATTTTTAAAATCTCACCCCCCTCCCCCCTCCAACGGATCCCGCACTCGCTCAACTCTCTCCCCCCTCCCCCCCTCCAATGGACCCTAGCAACGCCGGGTATTTCTGCTAGTAATACATAAAACTCCTAACTGAAATCAAATCTCAGTTCATTATAAAGAGGACTCTCAGTGATATGGTGAGGTCACATTAGCAGTCACAAGTCAGAGTGCAGATTCTATGAAATGTAAGAATTAGAGCTCATGGATATGTACTAATATGCACACATTTGTACATTGCAGCATCAGTTTAATCATTGAGAGTGTGTTTTGCGGGGTGGGAAGGGGCTTTATACTTTGCATTTCGCAGGTCTCAAATTTAGGATGAAAACAGCACAGAATGCAAATATACCCAGGAACACTAGAAAACAATGCTACTTTGACATCTAAGACTGTGAGCCAAACCTCCATTCCATTGGAGTCAGTGTGGGTGTTGCCATTGGCTGATTCACAATGCTTATCAATCTCATTGCATTCTGACAGCATTTATGTACAGTATATATGGTACAGCATAAGCCACTAGTATCACCATACCATGCACTCCAGATCTCCCTGGCAAGCATCACTTTCTTTTCCTCTAAATCCAGTCACTAGACATGCTAGGAATGCACCTGTGACTTGAAACTCACTAAACGATGAGTAGCACCCACAAAGCAACCTGAACTTATGAAAATTTACCCCTCCAGAAGTCCCCATGTCTGTCATTATCATTTAAACATGGAGGGCCACTTACTTACTGTAGATAGCAGGTATTCCAATAATTGCCTATCTTAAAATCAATTTGTGGTAGAGAATCATAGAAGATTAGGGTTGGAAGAGACCTCAGGAGGTCATCTAGTCCAACCCTCCA
This sequence comes from Sternotherus odoratus, assembly GCA_032164245.1. Lineage (NCBI taxonomy): Eukaryota > Metazoa > Chordata > Testudines > Kinosternidae > Sternotherus > Sternotherus odoratus. The sequence continues at coordinate 33,435,156 of JAVMKO010000007.1, forward strand.
CTTAAAGCAGGACCAACACCAACTAAATCATCCTAGGCAGGGCTTTGTCAAGTCAGACCTTAAAAATGTCTAAAGATGGAGATTCCACCACCTCCCTAGGTAACCCATTCAATGTTTTACCATGCTCCTACTCAAATAATGTTTCCCCAATATCCAACATAGACCTCCCACACTGCAACTTGAGACCATTTCTCCTTGTTTTTCATCTGCTACCACTGAGAACAGCCGAGCTCCATCCTCTTTGGAACCCCCCTTCTATCTCTATCTTAAAATCAATTTGTGGTAATGACGAATGAATATGTAAAATTGAACAATAGTGGAGGAGTGCGGGGAGACAAGAGAAATGTGCATGTTTGTTGTTAGAATGTGGGTTTGGAGTTTTATTTTTGAAATAATGGAAGACTTGCCAAAGTTTACTTTAGCAATAATAGATGATCCAGGTGATCAGTAACAATATGGGGCCTTTCACCTTCAGCTGACTGGTTCAAATCCAACTTAAGTTAATAGTTACTGAGTCAAATTTTTACAAGCTGGTGATAGCTATTTGGTGGTTTACATTAAATGAGTAGCTGGTCTTGGTACCATTCTCAGGGGGTCAAAAGTCTACGTATCACACAAAAAAATCACCAGTAGATATGGAGACCCCATTCCCTCTTGCAAGGGGTAGCACAGATCTCAGTTTGTACTCAGAGTACAGTGCTGCCTTATGAGAACTCTGCACCAACCTAAAAACCATTTCTAAAATAGATCAATAAAACAAGAGTACACATGATGCAAAGTATTTCTTGGGTAAGATCCAGATGGAGTTCCATTAGTGCCTGACACAACTTGGGAAGGGAAGGCCAAAGTGGCTTTACACCACAATACTCTGGCAGCTAGAGATTCCCACATGTTTCAGAATGCTGGCCATGCCCCCTGCAATGGTCATGCTCCCTCCACCAAGGGTTATGAGGGAGAAGCATACAGCTAGAATGCTCAGGCAGCCATATAAGATGACTTTAAGGTTGCATTGTGCTGCCAGAATAGGACTAAGCAGCCTTAGAAGGAGCAAAGACCTGATTCTGTTTCTTTAAGCTCCTTGAGGAATGGGCATTGGTCATTTATAACATTACATTGTGTGCTTTGTACTTTATAAATAAACAAAAATATTAACTGGGTGCATTAACATCATGTGATGTGACAGTGTCATGTCTCTGTTGCCAACTTTGAGTAAAACAGGAGTAATTGGTTATATACCAACTATTTTAAAATCTAATTTTAAAGCATATTTCTTTGCAATTAATAGAACAACCAAATTAAAAAAAAAACATTCTCATGGCTGGGCTCATAACAGAAAAGGGTTCATTTTATTATAAATATCTCTTTAAATATTGTTTTCTAAATCACAGGAGCTAATTAAGCACAGCTGGGCTTACATCAGCACAATTCAACCGTGACAAATAGCCCAACAAGACATAATCGATCATTAATCACTAAATCCACTTAGTGACTTTTTGAGGTATTAAAGGGACTAGAGGTGTTTATAGCCAGCTCTTCAATGGTTAACAGTGAACTACCCTGTAGATTCCATATAAAGTTGGATAGTCATAGCAGCACTGTAATGTGCACGTGCCTGGTATTTACAAGCCAAAGTCTGACTAATATGAAAGAAGATGGAAGTTGGCTATGTACCAACGATCTATTATATTGCGTTGTTATGGGTGATAATAGAAAACTGAAAATAATGTATTATAGATACCCCTAAGAGGGTGCAGAAAAATGGTCAGAACTAAGACTAGGTGTCCGGACTCCTGGGTTCTGTTCCCTCCTCCACCCTTGACTTCCTGGATAACTTTGGGTAAGCCACTCCATTCATGTTTACCCACTTACAAAATGGATATAAGACAACATTACTTACCTTAATCAACGAATGCTTTTAATAGAAAGCAAACATTGGTTGTCAGGAGATATTGTTTGTTTTGAAACATGGGAAATTAGTTCACTAAACTGATTCATTCTTGTGTCAGGTTACCTTTCGATTGATTCTTTTAAAAAGGTTTCATTATTTTTCTGATGTTCACTGAAATGCTATTAGTATTAATAGTTTTTATTTTCCAAAAGGAAGAGTTGCCTTTTTGAAGGCAGAAGTGTTTTATACCTGCATTACATTATTTAAGCCAACTGGGGAAGCTCCTGGCGAGGGAAAATTAGTGTCACTTTAAGTATTAACTTCTGGACATAATAGATAGTGCTCTCTCGGTCCACCACAAAATCATCAATTTTATTTTATTGCGCTCCAAGTAGCACAGGCTCAAGATCAACTTATAAACTGGCCCAATCTCTCAAATCACTGAACTAATTTGTTACTAAGAAGCAGAGCTTAGAGACACTTCTCTGCCTCAGGGCTCATAATGCAGCTGAGATAGGACAGTGCCCAAACACATTCCATGCCAAGGAGTGTCTTATTGTTTAAATTAATTTCAGAGATAAAAAACTGAAGCCGGGACCTCCTTCCCTCCCAACGATCACACAGATTTGTTATAGGGCAGCTAGACTGAGTGAGAACCCACTCATGGGTCTAGATTACCCTCTCCTGTGGAAAACCTGTGGGAGGAGATTGGAAAGACAAGAATCACATGAGAGTTCTGTCACAGCCCAATTCAATTGTCAAGGCAATTAATGAGAACACAGGAAACTAGAGCTCAGTTCCTAGCTCTACTACTGACCTGTGGCCATGGGCAACTCACTTCACCTCCCTGTATCTCTTATCTATTTAGATCAGTGGTTCTGAACTTGAGGCCTGCAGGCTGCGTGCAACCCAACCAGCACATAACTGGGCCCATGTGGTGTCCTCAGGGCCATACAGGGTGTGGGGGCCAGGGGTGGGGAGGGGCTGTGAATGCAGAGAGCTGCATATGCAGCCTACAATGGTAAAAAGGTTGAAAACCACTGATCTAGATTATAAGCTCTTTGGGGGTAGGAACAGTCTCTTGCAATGTGTTGGCAGAGGAAATGTGTTGGGGGCTGCTAAGTGCTACTGTGATATAAGTAATAATTCCCTGGTCATGTTTTGGGGTTCAACCCAAACCAGCAAGCGGTTATGTCACCACTTATGCTGTAACCAAGAGTGCCTTAAAATACTCTGTTGCTGTAGCTCCCTCTCTGGATGCTCCCAGTCAGCATACAATATGCATCGAGTACCTGT
>JAVMKO010000007.1:40377505-40572913 GCA_032164245.1 Sternotherus odoratus
TTGCACGGAAGGTCTGATAACAGATAGGACAGGGGATGAGGAGGACATCTCCAGCAGGGTTACTGGCACGGGCTTTTCGGGCTTGCCTCTTTTGCTCTGCTGCAGCCGTCCTTTTGGCCTCACATGATTCGGCACCTTTATACACGAAGGAGCGCCATGTAGTCCGATTCATTGCGCTCTGTTCCCAAGAGTCAGGATTGATGTCAAACTCTTTAAGGGCAGCTTTGAGAGTGTCTTTGAAGCGCTTCTTCTGACCCCCATGGGACCGCTGTCCTTGTTGCAACTCGCCATAGAAAAGTCGCTTTGGTAGCCGATGATCTGACATACGGACTACATGCCCTGCCCAGCGTAGCTGCGACTGCATCAAGATGGTAAAGATGCTGGGCAGGTTTGCTTGGGCGAGTACTTCAGTATCTGGGATCTTTTCCTGCCACTTGATGTTGAGGATTTACCTGAGGCTTGTTGTGTGGAAGTGGTTCAGCTTCTTGGCGTGACGCTGATACACAGTCCAGGTTTCGTTGGCATAGAGCAGTGTAGGGAGAACAACTGCCCTGTATACTTTCAGCTTGGTCTGGGTGGTGATGCCTCTTCTATTCCAGATGTTGGAGTTTAATCTGCCGAAAGTTGCACTGGCTCTAGCGATCCTGATATTCACCTCATCATCTATGGTGGCATTTTGGGACAGTGTGCTGCCAAGGTATGTGAATCTGTTCACTGCATTGAGTTTGCACAAGCGTTGGAAAACTTATCTACTCTGCGTTGCATATCAGCTTCTGAGCCAGCATTGAGAGCACAGTCATCAGCAAACAGAAAGTCTCAGATGATGTCTGTCATGACCTTGGTTTTCGCTTGAAGCCTCCTTAGGTTGTACAGCTTACTGTCAGTGCGGTATCTGATGCCAATTCCAACATCTCCATCTCTGAAAGCATTGGTCAACATAGCGGAGAATATGATGCTAAAGAGTGTAGGTGCCAGGACACAGCCCTGCTTCACACCATTTGTAATGGGAAATGGCTCAGATGATTCGCCATTGTCCTGGACTCGTGCCTGCATGCCCTCATGGAACTGTTGGACCATGGAGATGAACTTCCTTGGGCATCCATACTTGGCCATGATCTTCCACAGGCCCTCTCTACAAACAGTATCGAAAGCCTTGGTCAGGTCAACATAGGTGGAGAACAGGTCGCATCTCTGCTCCTGACACTTCTCTTGCAGTTGTCTTGCAGCAAACACCATGTCAATGGTCCCACGCTCTTTCTGAAATCTGCACTGACTTTCTGGCAGAAGTCCCTGGTCCAGATGTGCTGTTAGGCGGTTCAGCAGGATCCTGGCAAGTATCTTGCCTGCGATGGAGAGTAGGGATATACCTCTGTGGTTATCAGAGCTGCCTGTTCCCTTTCCTCTTGTACAGGTGTACAATGACAGCATCTTTAAACTCCTGCGGGATCGTCTCCTGTTGCCACATAAGTAGGAACAGTTGATAGAGCCTTTAATTAATCACTGAGACTAGGGAGACAACAGAGACTGTGCCAGGAAGGATAACTTCTCCTCACTGGCTTATGATGAAAATGGCTCAATAGGCTGTGACCTTGTCTCTAGAGAGAGAAGAGCTACATGGATGGTCACAGTGAGCCTCTGAGGCTAGTAAAATCCACCAGGAAACACAGGACCCACAAGTATAGACTTGGAGCTTTGTCACAATAGTTTAACCATTGTTGGGTTGGGTTTTTTTGTTTCTTTGTTTGGGTTTTTTTTAGGTAAATGTGGTGTTCATTTTTTGTAGATGCTGCTACAGGAGTGAGTTTTCAGGAACAATATGAATGAGGTGAATGTGAAAACTTGCTAAATGTATTTTAGAGGTGCAACATGGTAAGCTTTCAAAATGTTAATAAGTTTTCACAGAAACATTCATATTTAATTCTCAAAATATGTTGTGGGAACAAATTACCTTTATTTTGTCTGGGCAGATCAGATAATTTGGTTCTACTTCCACAATTTGTACACAAATTGCAGGTGTAAACTTTTGGGTATAATTTTTGAATCTGGACAGAGCCATCTTTGAAAATTTGGTCCCAAAATGTTAAGTCTCACCCAGCCCTCAATATATATATATATATATTGAAATTCTTAGTTCTATTTGACCTTTTTTAAAACTGTAGGGAGGATGTTATGAAACAAAAATCTGTATGGATTATAAACATGAAATTGAATCCCGATGGCACAACTCTGTGATATGTTCATGCCAGTTATATTGACCTACTATAAAACAATACATCAAGTACATTGTGGGCATTCAGGACACAATGAATATTTCAGTGGCGAGTAAACTCAAGATACTTTGTTCCTCAAAACAATAAATGAGGCATTTGGTAGCTGGTGACTCAAGTACAAAGGAAAAGAGAAACCTGACAAAATAGATCAGAAACATTGAACTTAAGTTGTTAGAAGTGCTAATCACACCGTACGTTCAAATAGCTGAGTGTGAATTCAGCATGATCCATTATTCCCTTTTGGTGAAACAGTATCCTATGGCTATGCTATAATCCAGTCTGAATGTCTCTAATAATCTCCTTTGTCTATCTCCTCTTCTCGAGAGAGATACTTTCCAAGCCAATTACAAATCTCAGTGATGCTGCTGAACCATACTTCACAATAATAGTTGGTTCTAGGATAAGTCATATTGTTTAGTTTAACTGCTTTATGCTCACTTTTTCATATAATGAGCAAGTTTGGTTAATTGTCTAGGCTTGGAGAGTTGTATGATGAGGGTTTACATAAGGCAGTATGGACTTTATGAATCAAGCCCACAGCATATCCAATAACTGGAATGAGCTGTGTACAGAGTGTAAAAATTTGGAAGCCAGGGAATCTGGGTATTATAGAAGTATTCAGTATTCATTGGATTATAAGTGAGCCGCTGTGGCATTTATGAAATGTCATAAAGTTTAGAGTCTGTACACAGTAATGTTAATAAAACAAGGAGACCAATAATAAGGCTTTGGTGTATCAAAGCTCTGATTTCAATGGATTAATCCTATTAGAATCTGTAGCGGAGATGTGAATTTATGAGACAATTTTCTAAATGACCTGGTCTTTGATATTGTGCTCTGTTTTACCCCTTATCAAATTGGTATAACCTGAATGTGAATTAAAGAAGTTTAAACTGTTCAGTTGGATAGATTAGTGCAGTTTAACATAAAAAGCCTAATTAGCTGTGCCAGACTGATAGAGGCGATGACAACTTGTTAAAAATGGTAGCTGACAGTGGTATATACATTGTCACCAAGCATAATAGCATAAGGAACAATCTCCTTTTAAAGTGCTGATTTGTGTGTGAGCAGGAGAAGGATTGCGGGGGAAGATAAAACAAAGAGGATTGCTCACATTTCATGTCTTAGATTGTACAGTGTCTCTGTGCAGCAGCTTTAAGGAGGCCCTGTTTGGTATCCACAACACCTATCTGTAAGAACAAAGCAATTAGAAGAATTTGTAATGCATGACAGCATCTGCAGTCTGGTGTATGGTTAATGACTTGGGCCAATGCTCATTTACTCACAAGGAAAGTTTTACCCTTCAGCGATATCTGGCATTTTGTTACATGCCCCTCTAAAAGTTCATCTTCCCAAATATGAGAAATTGGGCTGTGTAAATGTTTTAAAGTCAGCTGGACTTTATTCAAAATAGATTAGTGAAATCTGAAGGGAATTACCTCACAATTTTTTTTTTGCTCTCCATATATTTTCATTATTTTAGACTTTCCAATTTACTATTAGATTTGATATTTTTATAATAAAATATTAGATATACTATGTACTCCAGGAAAATCTGTCCCAAGGAGCGAAGCCATTGGGCAATCCCTTTTATTAAACTGTCTCTTTCGAAGCAACACCAAAGTTATGGTCCCTTACAATTTTACTTTATTGTTAAAGCAACTGAGTTTTGCTGGGGTGCTGAGTGGCCACTTAAGACAGATATCAACTTTTATACATTCAGTGGCCAAGGAGGAATATAACAGTTTGGGTGGCAACCAGGCAGAATGCTTTTTTAGACAAGTTTTCTTCATTGGTTCTGTGAAAATTTACACCAGGAAGATCTGCCCATTTGTCTCTGTTTAAGCTGTCTTAATATAAAAACCTTTTATACAGCATGTTCTCTAACTTATGTAACATAACAACTAGGGCTGTCAAGCAATTAAAAAAATGAGTCATGATTAATCACGCAATAAAAAATAATTGTGATTAATTGCACTGTTAATAATAGACTATCATTTATTTATATGTTTTCTATATTTTCAAATACATTGATTTCAATTACAACACAGAATACAAAGCGTACAGCGCTCATTTTATATTTATTTTTATTACAAATATTTGCACTGTAAAAAAAAAGAAATAGTATATTTCACTTCAACTAATACAAGTACTGTAGTGCAATCTCTTTATAATGAAAGTTGAACTTGTAAATGTAGAATTATGTATAATAAATAACCACATTCAAAAATAAAATAATGTAAAACTTTAGAACCTGCAAGTCCACTCAGTCCTACTTCAGACAATCATTTAGACAAACAAGTCTGGTTACAATTTGCAGGAGATAATGCTGCCCACATTTTGTTTACAATGTCACCTGAAAGTGAGAACAGGCATTCACATAGCATGGCTGTAGCTGGCATTGCAAGATATTTACATGCCAGATGCGCTAAAGATTCATATGTCCCTTCATGCTTCAACCACCATTCCAGAAGACATGCGTCCATGCTGATGATGGGTTCTGCTTGATAACGATCTAAAGCAGAGCAGATGATGATGCTCATTTTCATCATCTGAGTCAGATGCCACCCGCAGTAGGTTGATTTTCTTTTTTGGTGGCTTGGGTTCTGTAGTTTCCGCATTGGAGTGTTGCTCTTTTAGGATGCCTGAAAGCATTCTCCACACCTCGTCCCTCTCAGATATTGGAAGGCACTTTAAATTCTTAAACCTTGGGTCGAGTGCTGTATCTGTCCTGAGAAATCTCACATTGGTACCTTCTTTGCATTTTGTCACTTTGCTGTGAAAGTGTTCTTAAAATGAAAATGTGCTGGGTCATCATCTGAGACTGCTATAACATGAAATATATGGCAGAATGCATGTAAAACAGCATAGGAGACATATAATTCTCCCCCAAAGAATTCGATCACAAATTTAATTAATGCATTCTCATTTTTTTTTTACGACCATCATCAGCATGGAGCATGTCCCCTGGAATGGTGGCCGAAGCATATCTGGCACATAAATACAGTTGAGCCCCGTATAATGTGCCCCACAATAAAGTGAATTGGGTTATAGCATGATCACACCATGGCTCTCTGGATATGTCCCCGGCAGGCACAGGCCGCGGCTTCTCTCCCCTGCTGGGCAGCATGAAGAGAAGCTGCAGCCCGTGCCTGCCAGGGACAGAGAACAGCGGCGCCCGCAGCCTGGAGTTCTCTGTCCCCAGCAGGCATGGACGTCTCCACCAGGGAAGAGAAACCCCACTATAAGGAGACCCCACTTTTAACACGATGGGATTTTTTGGATCCTTACTATCGCATTATAGCAGGGCTCCACTGTACCCTGCAATGAAGGCTACAAAAGTGTAATGCAAATGCCTGTTCTCACTTGCAGGTGACATTGAAAATAAGCAGTCAGCAGTATCTCCCATAAATGTAAACAAACTTTTTCATCTTAGCAATTGGCTGAATAAGAAGTAGGCCTGACTAGACTTTTAGGCTTTAAAGTTTTACATTCTTTTTTTTCTGAGGGCAGTTAGGTTACAAAAAAAATCTACATTTGTAAGTTACACTTTCAGATAGAGAGATTACCTCACTGTGCTTGTATGAGTGAAATTGAAAAGTACTATTTATTTTGTCTATCATTTTTACAGTGTAATAAATAATATAAAGGGAATGCTGCGCATTTTGTATTCTGTGTTGCAATAGAAATCAATATATTTGAAAATGTAGAAAAACATGCCAAAATATTTAATATATTTAAGTTGGTATTCTATTATTTAACAGTGTGATTAATCATGATTAACTTTTTAAAACTCAATTAATTTTTTTGAGTTAATCGCATGAGTTAACGGCAATTAACCAATGGCCCAACTAATAACACAATCACCAGAATGGGCTTAACTACTCTTGTATTCACTCTGATATTTCTTTGTTTACCTTCTAATGCTGAAAGTTCATCCGGACTCATATTCTGCTATAGAATTAAAAAGGAATGGCTGTCTGTGTTTCTGTGCAAATGGCTTATGATTATTTTGTCAGAGGTAAAGGTAGGCAAAAATTAATAAACCAATTGATTTGACAAATGTGTTCTCCTCCTCCATTTTCAAACTATCCACAATTTCCGCATATTTATTTGCTTGATCATAATTCTTCACCAAATAGTTCTGCAAACAAATGCCAGTTTATAGCTTATCTACCAGTTGAGTACTTTAGTTATTCATTAATCTTTGTGGTAATTGTTCACCTTAGTTGCAGATATTATTTCTGTTCTTAAATTAGAGGATAATGTAAGCGTTCTATATTAAAGAACCAAAACAAATCAACTGGAGCTTTGAATATCTCCAGGAGAGGGAGAGGAAGGAGCACCTCAGCGGGGAGATAGACTTCAAGCCCAGGAGTTGTAGGATTTTTGAAATTTATTCTGTTCTTTGTCACACAATGAACAACATTTATTTGCCTGTCTATCTGAAGAGAAGCCACGTTTTAAAACTGATTCCTTCTTCCTTTGAGAGAAAGATATAAGCTAAATTCACTGCCTGTCTAGCAGACTTTACATTCAATTTGCTGCTGTTACAGTCACACCATATAATTTATTGTGACCCTGGGTTTCTCTCTAACTAGTGCTGCTTCCTTAAACCTCTTCCTCCCCATTTTCTCCTTAGTAACAGAACTGATGACTCTGGAACATCACTCTGACATCTCTGTGTGGTGACTTGATCAAATCATATATGTGATCTGCCTTGCACAGAAATGTAGACCATATATGGCCCTATGAGGCTGAAATAACATAAAGCAGCTCCATCATAAAGTGAATTTCATCCCCCCTCCCTTATCCAAGCTGAGTTTCATGTGAATTTCAACCCCCCCCTCCCTTATCCAAGCTGTGTGTCCTGAGTGGTACAGCACAGAATCTGGTCCTCTCTCTCTCTCTCTCTCTCTCTCTCTCTCTCTCTCTCTCTTCCCTCTCTCTCTCTCTCTCCCTTCTCACTGCCTTAGTGCTAAACACAACATTCATTGTACATGCAGAGATATTCATGACAGCACTTTTGGTGCACATGATGTAGTTATGCACCAATATATTTCTTCACACACCTTTATCTGAGTGCACAGAAGTTCTTTCTTAAACATTCATGCAAATTTAAATCAGAGCCTCAAATATTTGGGAGAAACCAAACAAAGGGTATGAGCATGCTCAAATCAAATTGCAAATTGGATTTTAATGAAAATGTTTGCAAATGTGTTTTCCCAGTGTTTGCCCACCTTAAGTTAGACTTACATGACCGGTAAAGAAGCTGTAACTTTATCATTTTACTTGATATAAAAAACCTTCCTACTAAGGTCTTGTCTTAGCTACATCCACTCAACATATTTTAAGTAGTAAATAGAAATCATATGAAGCCAAACTTCTAAACGATTTCCAGTTCAAACCTCTCCTTATTGGACCTCTCCATTACAGAATTAAAACAGTTACTTTTGGTTGGTGGGGGCTTTATTATTTTTAAAGTGACTTCCTTTTCTCTTTAACCTCAGCAACTACATCATAAACATTAACATTTAGTAAACAAAGAAGTAAAAAAATGAAACCAAACATAAACGATAAAATATCTGAACTTCAAAACCAAGTAAAATCATATTGTGTGAACCTGGACACATCTTAAGTCATAGCAGATTTGAGAATAAAAGGCCAAGTCTTCTGGCTACAGGTGGCTGAATTTTTTTTAACATTTATTTTCTCCACTGAAAAATGCCTTTTTCTTATTTCAGAAATATGTACAATTTCTGCTCCCACCCAATTGTTTTTTTAATAAAATTGGAAAAACAAAATGTAGTCATTTTTTCAAGCAAAAATGGAAAATGAAAAAAAGAGGTAGAAAGAGGAAGAAATACATGGATAAATATAAATAGAACTGAAAATATAAACAGAAAAATTCTAAAATAAACTTCTAAAATAACTTCTAAACTTCTAAACTTCTAACTTCTAAAATAAACATTTCCGATACAATTTTACACAAAAATGTTGATGAAATGAAAACGATCATTCCTTTCTGAAATCTACTGAATTAAAATGACTTCTAATTTTAAAAAATTGGTGCTCATTTTCCTCTGAATTTTCACCCTTCCCCTTTTTATCTTTGCCTATATCTATACACTGATATTTACGTTTTAATATGGTGCCAATCATTATAGCTCAATTAATGATCCTTCATAGATTTCAGTGAACTTTGAATAACAGGCAAATCTCATGATAACCATATTTTGCAGTTTGGATACTGTTTATGAAAAAGTTACCCAAATCCTCATGGTAGAGGATATAGCCCTGAGAGCATTCATTTAAAGTAAATAAAGCAGTGCCTGCTGAGTGGATGCATTGCTTTTAGAGCAAAGTTAGATGAAAGGTAATCATTCCACCTCATTAATTTCAATCTTTTTCTCATATCTTGGGGGGATTTTCACAAAGTAATATAGTAGTGTAACCAAAGCTTTGATCATTCCATGTTACTTCCTTATGCTGCAAACCTACCCTACATTATAATCATAATTATACTTCTTTGTTTTGGAAAGAACAAACACTGCTCTATCAACATGCAATATCCTCACACATGCTTGAGTTTGAATTGACTTATCTGCAGTCACTTTGATGAAAATTTTCATTTTAACTTGAGTAACATTGGTGTTTTATTATTTACAATTTTCATTTTTGTAGCATGATTATCATATAAAATATACTGTTAGGAGTTATGACTGTTTAAAGTTAATTAGGGTATGGATCATTTCCCCTGAAGTACTGGAGTTAAATATAACTGTAATTTATTTACTATCATGACATATACCATAACTCTATGCAACATATATATCAGGCAGACTGTATGGTACCCAGAATGTAGGAAAGAAGCACCAATGTGAGAGATGGAATAGTTTACCTGTGACCTAGTAGATATTGCTGACCAACTATCTCCGGGAACTCCAATAATTCAATACATTTTGTGTTTCAACTTGCATAGCGTTTAAAAATTAACTTATCTCCATTAAACCACAGCATTTGTATTTGAAGTCAAAGGGACTAAGTAACTGGTTTTCTTTATAAGAAAAAAGGGCCCTCTCCTAAAGAGTTTTCTATTGCGACATAGTTATTTGTCCTAACTGAGAAATTTTAGTTTGTCCTAATAGATTGTCCTAACTGAGAAAACTAATTTAGACCTGTCCATCATTAATATAACATCAGTCTTAATTCTGTTACTCTTTATGTCAATTAACGGAAGCTCAGAAATGGTATCTAAATGTACCAAAATCTCCATATCTTTTTTTTTTTTACCCTACTCTTCTCACAAGATGGATCTCTTTGGTTCAAAGTTTGAAATTCATTTGAGAATCTGATTCTAGACAAACCCCTTAGCAATGAGGCTTATTATTCACCTAATTATTAATTGATAGTGAAATAAAAAGAAATGAACTCAAATTGAAACACTTCAACTCAAATAGGAAATGGATTATTACCCCATTTGTATATCCACATAGCTAGATACAGATCCCACCTTACTCATCAAATGGCAAACATAGGAACCCTAAGAATACTCCTAGTAAGTATTGATTTGGTCAACCAAAAGAGTTTATTTTTGAAGGAAGTAGTTAATTAGCTGATTACCCCCCTCCATGGTTGCAAGGTTTCTCAACCACTCCAGTTAAAAATTAATAGTTGACCTATAAGTGAAGCTATTTAAATGACTTTGCCTTGCCATAGTAGCCATGGAAGAAGCAATGCACCATACTAGAGATTTATCACCTGTGTGGCCACCTCTCACCAAAACATCTCTTTTAATCAGTTTTTATGCTATATGAAAGGAAAGAATGAAACCTCGCCATGCTGTCTCCATATTTTAGAGAAGGAATGGAAACTTGGGATATTTTGGTACCACCTATACTACCATCATTTTCAGCAGACCTGAAAATTCCATGGACAATCATACAATCATGGATTTTTTTGTTGTGTTTTGTTTTTGTGTGGGGTGTCATATTATCAAAATGAATTGATCAGGTGCAGGTTTGTATATTTTTTGGTGGTGTCCCCCCACCCCACCCCTGCCCCTGACAGCACATTCATCTCGCCTTACTGTCACTGCACATGCTCCTAGAGCCCCTCTCAGGTCAAGGAAGCCCCCTTGCCTTCCCTGTGATGGTGGTGGTGGAAATGGGGGAGGCACTGCTGTCACATTTGCACATCCTCCCCTGTTGCTGCCCCTTACTGTAGCCTCACTGGGGGTAGGGGATGGGGCTGCCCTTTGCCCAGCGTGGGGCGGGAGCAGTGACGGCAGGCGGGGAGGCTCCTATACTGGTGGAGAGTCCCGCCAGAATAGTTCATTTGCAGACTTGAAGAATTACAAATGCAGGGGATTGCTGCCCGCTGCCCAGGACGCAGGCAGAGAGCTCGGGGGAGGTGCGCAGGAGCAGCATGTGGGGCGGGGGAGAGACCTGGCCCCGAACATTGGTGGAGCTGGGCCCCCAGGCCCTGAATATTGCTGGAGCACAGGCACCATGGACCCATATAATTCGCCATCCCTGGAACTGGTATAATTGGATTTAGTAAAAGTGTAGGGCCACCATACAACAGAACTCACACAAATTAAATATTATGTCATCACTGTATCATCTGAGACACTTGTGCTTTTCCCTCTTTGGAATAAAGTAAAAGATTTTTAGGAAGAAAAACAGAAGAGTGTATTAAAACAGAATGTTGATGTTACCACTTAACATGGAGGCCTGAGACAGATTTTTATACTGCATGCAAAACATTTTTCATCAATACTGAAGGCAAGATTTAGTGGGAAATTGTACGTGCAAGAGTGGCCTTAGTTTGAAAACAAATCTGAACCTCAGATTTTATATGGGAAGAAAAGTGTTTGGAATTCATTGTATTTAGTAGGTTCATATATAAGTATAGTATATAATTTGTTTTTAGAGTAGGGTGGTTGTTTTTCTTCTTTTACTAATTTATTTGATGCTCATCACTTTAAGGAATTTGCTAGTTTTTGCTTTGATTGCAGCAGAGTGCCACATTCAGTGTTTCTTGCAGTATCAGCAACCTTAGTACAAACAACCAGGGTTTATTTTAATGGATGATTATTGGATGATGTCTTTTTGTAGATCTATAAGCAAGGCTATTCTACACTGAGGTACAAGCTTACTTTTGCAGCTGAGTGTTCTTCGCCTAGCTCAAAGCCAATTAGTAATGATATACTAGCAAGATACCATGACTGCTCTGCTCCATTCTGTATGTCAGTGGCAAAACAGTAACTGTTGCCATTTCAGAAATGGATCAGGAGGGGACTAAGCACAGAACTGAAGAAGCATAAGACTAGCAACAAAAATGGAAAAGAATGGACCAGATTCTCAGGTGCATGTATAAACCGAGCACTTGAGCAGAGGGTGTACGGTATAAAGCAAGTATGATGACATGACATATGCCACAGTGAGTCTTAAATCAATTTGTCATTCTAAGCCAACATTATGTCCCTTTCGAGGGACACTTTCTATATATGTCCCTTCTAGTCTGCCATGGGGGAAGATACATTCCACATCCCTTCAGCCTCCCCTGCTCCATCATCCCAAGAATAAGGTCCCTGTTCTAAGATAAACCATGTGCTCTCTCTGGACCCAAAAGATATCAGAATTTCATTTAAAGGGGGTTGAGGGTGGCTGGAGCGATTGCCATATTACACCTGATGGCTCCACATCCCCAACCAGTGATTCCTGCATAACCCCTCTCCACTTTGGCCCTCCACAGTGCAAAACATTTTACAAGCTTTGGGTCAGATCAGTCATTAGTATATTCATGCATCTCCACTTCTGTAGCCAGAATATTACTCGCTAGGTTAGTTTGCCCATCATGTGTATGTAAAAGTTATTGAGATGGAATGTAGTGTCTCTTTAAAAGCACACAGCAGCAGCTGAGGACAGGAAATGGCGCATCCCGTGTTCAAATGAAATACAGGCACAACTGAAGGAGGCAGCTGTAATTACCCAAACTAGAATTTGGCCATCCCTACAGTTAAAGTGTTTGTATTAAACAATATGACTTAAGATGTGGTAAGATGGTATGCTGCTCTTCAATAGCTCTTTTGCCTCTCATTCCTTTTGATAATGCAGCTGCTAAAACTACTGTGAATTTTTAAAAAATATATACACTTGGTGGAGCTGGGTAAATAACAGGATGACATTTGATTTGAAAATTTCTCCTAACAATATGAATACTATTTAACCATCATTAATATTTCTATCTATTCAATATTTCTTCCTTTTTAATAGATATATTTGGTATGGTTCTCACAAACTTTGTCATATCCCATTGAACTTGCACTCATTTATGTACATTTTAGGCCAAGAGACTGACATCTCTTGAAAGAACTGGGATCTATAAAAATAGCAGCATTTATTTGCATAGTGACAGATATATGGGGCTACAGCTGTAATTTGGCATTACATGTTCTGATTGATTGATTGTAGTGTTCAATTACACCCATTCAGCTTTCTTCTTAATCTGTTACTGCTTTGGATTTGACTGGTTGTGGTCACTTATTTGTGAGGTTCGCAGTATAGATGCCAGCGCTCATTAGACCATTCACTGAAATTTTTTCCAGTATCAGCTTGTCTTTCTGATCTTGTCTCTAGTAAAGACAATTTTTTTTATTTTTTGGCAGATCCAGTCATGGCTATTAAGCTATTGCAGACAGAGTTGCTGACTCTTACTTCATTCTGAGGCACACTTTAAAATATCATATATTTTGATGACTATGTTCAAAAGAAAAAACTAAGTGGAAAAATAAGGCACTAGTCATATTCCCTATAAAATGCAAATATTTTACATCTTTCATTTTACAGAAGGAATGCTTTCTTGTGTGTCATTATCTTTTTTCAAAAATCATCCTGCCTTTACATATTCTGTTTGTTTCAGTTTACTGTTTTACTGTGTTCCCCATTATCAAAAGACACCTAAAGAGGATGACCAGGGCCCATATTTGGATGCCCAAATAAGCATTTAAGCATGTTATTGGTAAACACCGAGGTAGATACAAGTTAAATTGTCATAATAAATACCAAGTGCATTAGTTATCTGTCAATTTGAACATACAAGTATGAGATCTGTCGTCTTAGGTTTTTATTATTTTTCACTATGTGTATTACTTTAGCTCCTAGAGAGCCCTCTGCATTACCCAACATCTTGGGAACTAAGCATGGTCCCCAAAAGCATCCATGTTTGTAAGCTGGGTTCTGTGTGTTTATGCTGGTGCACACCCTGCACACAGTGTAATTTGTAATGTTACATTGAGAAGATCTGGATGTTCAGTTTAAAAATCTCTGTAAAGGTCACCTGTTTATCATCTCTGAACACCTTTAAACCTCTTTTCTGGAAATCTTGTAAAATGTGACTTCCCAGGTGATTTTTTTTCTAGTACTACCTGGTTTCAGCAGCACTGGACACATCACAAGAATAACCCCTTCTGTGGGATTTTGTTTCACCTCTACAGTCCTAGCTGAAACCAGGAAGTGCAATTATGTGTAAAAGAAAATAAAAATAGCCTGGCCAAGAGGAGCCACCAAAGGATCCTCCTACATACCGTAGGAGTAATTCCTGCAGCCAGCTATACTGGCTTTGGGGCCAGTATGCATTAAGGGAGTTATATGAAGCAGCCATTGCATTAGGGAGAGTCTGGCCTGGGTTCAGAGTTACACAAAATGGACTAAAAATGTGAGATACATCTAGCTGTCAGAGCAACAGCTCTTTTCTGTTTTCATGCCACTATTTAACAATGACAGCCATTAATCCTGATTAGGGTGACCAGATGTCTCGAATTTATAGGGACAGTCCCGATATTTTTCTTGTATAAAAGCCTATTACCCACCACTTTTTCAAACTTGCTGTCTGGTCACCCTAATCCTGAATAACATGTTGCCTAATTATTCAAATAAGCTTATATGTAAGTGCCTACAGCACAGTCCAGTCAGGTATAATCTACCCTTGTAAATAATTCTGTAACTGAATTGAGGGCAGTAATAGCCCATGTTTAAAATAATAAAATGCTAGGGAAAGCTATTCAGCGCTCAGTAAGTGAGTGAAAGCTAGCATTACTGAGACAGTCAAAAGAGCCTGTGTTTTGAAATGTGATCTTGGAAAAATCCATACTTTCTGGCTGGGGGCACGGATCCAATTGTACTTTAAGAAAGTCTCTGAATGATTATATGCTTTGTGGATATTCCTTTAGTCTATACTGTATATTTTGTTCTGAATTCTAGGCTGAAAATAAACCACAACAGCAGTCAGGAGGCCTAAAAAGTAACACTTACAGGATGTGTGATCACTTTAGATGTTATGAAAGATCCACATAGACATGAGTAGCATAAAAATAATGTACAGTACAAAGCAATTGATATGACACAGGATGTGAGCAGCTCAGAGAAAACTTCTGTACATTATAATGCAAGAAGAATGCATGTAGTTTGCCACATTAAAAGGGAAAGATTAAACTAAAAGTCCTAGCAGTTTCCATAATAAGACCCAAATCCAATTTGCATCATCCAGATGAAGTAATTTGGCTGGGTGAGTCCATCAGATAAAAGGAACAAATCCATCCTTGTAGGTTACTGGTTCTAGTAGCCACTGTGGCCCTAGCATCCCCTTTACAAAAGGATTAGGAAAAGAACTAATGGAGCCCCCTGCCCCATCAGAACGCAGCCCCCCTCACACAACTGCTACTTGTCAGATCATGGGAAGGTCTGACAAAAGGTTAATTCCTTACAAATCACTTGTGTTTCTTCTTCTATATGGCAGATGTTGCCCTTAAAATTCTGTCCTCATCAGTAGTCATTAGGCATTAAATAGAATCTACATCTGTCATAAGTGTAAAGTGCTGGAGAGGGTTAATGTTACCTGAGAACAAGTGATGTAAGAGCTTCCCTGCCACGAAGCAAGGAGAGAGTGTTGGTTTCAGTTTGAGTTTGGCGTGCCATGTAGCTGGCAATGGTCCCGGAGCGTCTCTGGCTAATGAGAATGACTCCACTTTCCTTCTTATACTTCTAATTGGCTGACTGTAAGTGATATTTTGATTTTCCATAAAGTCTGTACCTATTTGGGGTGTCTCTGTCCTTTTCAGAGGGGGAATTAGGGAACTCTAAATTGTAAATTGTACTGTAGCCTATGTTCTAATCTCTTTTCTTTATTAAATCTTGTTAGTTATAAAAAGCGTTTGGTTTATTTCCCGTAAGGTTTTCTCTGCTTCCAGTCTGGAAAGAGAGGAGGGAGGGGAATAGGTAAAAGGATCAGCCCAGGGTAGAAGCTGGACCAGAGTTCTGTGTTGTCTGCCCTAGGCTATCAGGGGGAAGTGATACAGCGAGAGTACTGTTATCTCTCAGGGAGAGAGAGAGAGAACGGGAGGGTTTTGGGGAGTCTGAGTACCCCACTCCAGGGCCTTGGAGATCTACTCAGATGGTGGCAGCCGTGGATCCCTGAGTTCCCAGCTGGTAAAGTGTGGGAGTCTGGGGGTGTAGAAAATTAACTTAAGCTGGGGAGCAGTTTAAGTTAGTGGTCTGGCAATAAAGAGTCCTTTTCTCTGTACTCAAGAGCACAGAGACTGGGTAGCACACTCTAACAACATCTGATGAAGTGGGTTCTAGCCCATGAAAGCTTATGCCGAAATAAATACGTTAGTCTCTAGGTGACACAAGTACTTCTTGTTCTTTTTGCGGATACAGACTAACACAGCTACTACTCTGAAACTTGGAGTCTAAACTCTTTTGAACAGAGACTGTCTTTTTAGTTGTATGTTTGTTCAGTACCTAGCACAGGTGTGTCCTGATTCCTGATTGGTGGCTTCTATGTGCTACTGATAATGAATATAATTAAGAATGGCTCTCAGTTCTGTAGGCAATACAACTTATGGGAAAGGACTCCTTCAACTGCCCTTTTGACTGAAATTTGCAAAGGTAGAAGACTCCAGGCAACCCTTCCTTTACTACCTCTTGTAAGAGGTTGAACTGTCCTTTCACCTCTCCAAGCATTCATATGTTATGGGAATGGGCGATATATTTATTGTATCATTAGAACTGTTTTTCAGATCAGAGATGCTGTGGTAGACCCAGGGCAGACAGCTGCCAGAAAGGCCTGTGATTAGAAGGGTTACCACAGGGAAATTGGGTCCAGCTGAGCAAGGCTGCCACAGCCAGAAGCAGGGCCAGCTGAGGCCAATTAAGGAGGCTGTCAGAGCCCTTTAAAGAGACTCCTCCCCAGAGAGAGGTGTGGGAGTTTGAGGAGTGAGTTTGGAAGAAGCAGGGAAGTTTGAGGAGTGAGTTGGAGGAAGCAGGGAGAGAGAGGCTGCTGGCAAGCAGGGGAGGAGAACAAAGGGTCCCTCCCAGGGGGAACTTGGCTTTCCTAGCCTGCAGGAGCCTGACCCTGAGAGAGAAAGAGAGTGGGCTGCTAAGGGGCAGTGGGAAAAATGGGTCTGGTGCAGCCTGGTCAGGGTGCCAGTGCCATGCCAGAACCCCAAAAGGACTTGAGTCAGGGGAGCCGAGGAGCCACCTTGTCACAATGCTTAGTATATTGAAGTGGTCTGCTTGCTTTAGTTTTTTTCCTGGAACATTTAGCACGCTCCTCTCTTACTGTTTTCTTATAATATTTGTATAAAATTCTATTCTTCTTCCTTATATTTACTCCCTTCAGATCTGAACTGGAAGTCTGGACATTTTCCCCCCAGGTTAAGTTTATGATGCCGGGTCTAACAAGACATTTAAAATAAAATTTTACATTATGGAACATCAATATCTACTAATCGGCAGACATGCAATCTTCCCCTTAAGGTAGGAAAAAAGCCCTAAAAATCATCCCCTTTTGGCATCCTGTTTCTACAATACCTTAAAAAAACAACCGTATTTGATTGCTTGTATAACTTCAGCATGAAGCCTAGTATATAGTGAGTGACTAAATGTCAGATTGTCATTGACAAGATTTAATGGAGTACTTCCAAATATAATGCTAGAATTGCAATCTTTTAGTGAAGGGTTATCAAAGACCCTGTCCCTTCTCTCTACCCCTCTGCTTCCCTGCCAGTCACCAGTGCAGTTCACTGACAAATTGTTACAGCACATACACCAACATCTTAGTGTCCAGTCTTCAGGAAATTCTGAGGAGAAATATTGACCCAACTTTCTTCTATTTTTAAAAAAAATCCCTACTAAATCTTTAATTCATTGGCTTATTTTAGAAAATAGCAAGATATTTCCAGTAATCTTTTGCATGTGGAAGTGACGTTTTTTGAAATGTAGTGAAAATCTCACCTAAGCTTATCTTAGATTCTGTGAATTCTCAGCTAAATTGACAATTTTTATAAAGAAACTTGTTAAATGAATTACCAAGCTGCCTTTTGCCAAGTGTATTGCTAGCAGTGTATTGGGAGAGTCATAAATTGGTGAAAAACACATGAACTTGGTATCTCTTGGTATCCTGTGTAATAAACACCTTTTTACAACTTTACCAGCATTAGAGAATTACATTATTATGCCAACATTTCTCTCCTGTGTGCCTCCTTTCATGCTCAATCCTGCAATTTAACATCTTTAACTCTCTGGGATTATATGAATGTTTGATTAATAGGTTAATTGGTGATGGTAATGAATTCTGCTATTAAATATTTGTTTTCTCATTTACAATGAGGCTGCCTAACAGCTTTAAAGGGGACCACTTAGGTTGATTACCATCACAGAATGAATGAAAGCTGCACTTGCCTATGAATGAACACTACTGCATGTTTAAAAATTGAAAGCCTGAAGTCACATGCATTAAAGAGGACAAGAGCAGTGCATAGCTGACTGAATTTTTATTGACTAGGGATTCTTTTTTTATTTTTCATTCATAAATTGAGAAATGGGTGGGAAGACAGTTTTAAAAGAACATGCATCTATGGGTCAGCCCACCCACTCACTCCTTTTTTGTATAAAAATGATTTTAGTTATCATAAGATGAATAATATGGAAGAAAATATTTGTTCACTTTTGCATTTTGTCAACTTTTGGGTGTGTTTATGCTTCTAAAAATTACACCAGCTGGAACAAACATCAAGATCTCAAAGGAAAGGCATTATACCAACGTATTCCACCCTTTAGAAAACAAATCAAACCTTTTTTTTCCCATAACCATGTTTGCAAAAGGAGTCTTGTTAGCAGGTTGCTGGCTGTACCAGTTAAATGGGAAAAAAATGGGGAGAAAGTCATGTAAATGAGCTAAATTAGTCATCTCCAAGTGAACTAACTATAATTAAGAAATAAGGGCCCGATTCAGTGTCCACTGAAATCAGTGAAAGATGGCTATTGACTTTAATGAGCAGTAGATCGGGACATAATTTTTCAGAGCATTTCAAATGAGTTATGTAGACAACGTGGATGAGGTAATATCTTTTATTGAAGTAACTTCTGTTGGTGAGAGACACAAGTTTTTGATTTTACACAGAGTTATCAGGTCATGGAAATTTGTACATGAAAAGCTTGTACATTATTGTTTCTGAAAATAGTTTTAAATGTTGCACTCTTTTGAATATGTAAATCCATGGGCCAAAACTAGGAGCAAATATTGCACCTTGGAGATATATGTTGAATGATTAAATAGGTTGCATTGGAAGTTGGTTGTGCTTTTCAGAACCAAACAATAATTACAACCAAACAAACATACTCTTTGTTCCATTTTCAGGTGCAACACCACATTTTGTGAGTAAATAAGTTCCAGTTTTTGAAAATGTATACTCAAATGTCCAAATCTGTATACCTGCTCTCTATAATATTGTGTCTTCTTCCCTGATGCTGTGGTGGTGTACTTTAGTGGTTAACAGCAAAACAGTGGATATGGAAGTTGTAGACTACTGTATTTTGTATCATCATCATCATCATCATCTGTGTTTCCATTCATAGTGAGTTTGTTGCAAATGAATCATTTAAAAATGCATGCCTGATTTGCTGTGTAGCGTGGCTCTTGGTTTTCTTTAAAGAATTACTCAAACATAGGGTTCCCCCCCATCCAGGTTTTACCCAGACAGTCTGGTTTTTGGCTTCTATGTCTAAGTACCATCAGCTGTTTTTGATTTCGACACAAAGAAATCAAATTGAGAGGTATTATTACTAGTAGATGTATTCTGTCAGATCATCATAATGCATCTAAAAATGGTTTGGAGAATCAAACTAAAATATATATGGGTAATAGTTGTTATTGTGATATACTTGCTAATCCTTTAAAAATAGTTGATTAGCTAATTTTTGGTGCTACTACTGGATTTCTGTGTGATACAACAAATCTCTGATGGATCACATCTTTTGCCCGACATTTAGCATTATATTCTGTTGCTCACAGCTCTCTGCGTATGTCAGATTGTTTCAGATTTCCCCATGACACGATGCCATATAATTGAGTGTGGCATGTCTTATAGTGATGTTATTTTTCAGACAACATTTGAAAAAAAATGTATTCCCTCATCTGTTGGCAACAGGCTCTTGGAAAAATCACAAGTCATATATTATAGAGTCCTGGATTACATGATTTTCATACCTTACTTTATTTAGTATTATTTGTATTACACTAGCAATGAAAGATTACTATTTAAATCATGGTCCCATTGTTCTAGGTGCTGTACATAATTAGAATGAGAGACGGTACCTATGCCAATGTGCTTCGCACAGCCTTGGAGGCGAGGATCCTTTGTTTGGCAAGTGGGAAGAAAGGGTTCATGGCCTGTCATTTAATGGTTCCCCCTCTCCCTTAGGTTAGAAAGGGAAATGTGTTTCACCTGAACTAGGGGATGATTGGAAGGGGCTCAGATAGGCTACTAACCACCAACATTTCTTCACCATGGGGGGAGAGAGTATATATACAGCTCCAATAGGAAGAGACTGAGAGATCACTACCCCAGAATACCTTATTGCCAAGTGGTCAGCACTCACCTGCAATTTGAGAGACAGACATTTAAGTCCCATTTTATATTAGGTAGAGTTGAACCTGGGTCTCCTAATCTGGAGTGAGCGCTCTGCTCCCTGGGCCTGGGTAGTACCACCACAACCTCTTTCAGCTGTACTTTGTGCTGGGCCCAATCTGTTAGGTAGCCTCTGAGAATTCTTATTAGGTGAGTCGTTTGAGGATTCCACCGGGCTTAGGTATGAGCTAGTTGCCTAGGTGGCTGAATGTATGCCCAGTGATAATCACCTAATGGACTTTGTCAGTGGAAATGTAGGCACTGAGGGAATTTAGGCATCTAGAGTTTTAAGTGGGGTTTTGAAGATCTAAATTTTGCATTTGGCCACTTAAAGTGGAAGTTAAGCACCTAAATCCCATTGTTAATCCAGCCCACAGAGACTAATATCATGTCTATGCTACAGCCTGTCAGCATAATTTATGTCACTCAGGATGTGAATAAACCACCCCTTGGGCAACATAAATTACACCGGCACAGGCACTTGTGTGCACAGCACTATGTGGTGGTGGGGTTTCTCCTGTTGACACAGCTTCTGTCATTCGTGAAGGTTTTATTGTGCCGACAGGAGAGCTCTCTCTTGTCGGCATAGGGTATCTTCACCAGACACCCTGCAGTGACACAGCTGCATCGGTACAGCTGTGCCACTGCGGCACTGTACATGTAGACATGGCCTAAGTGCCTTGCCCAAGGTGTCACATATAGTCTGTAGTACATCTGGAAATTGAACTAATCTCCTGAGCCCATGTCTAGTGCATTAGAAGGCCATGCTTCCTCTCTAACTTATTCCATGTCTGTGTTCTGGTGTCTACTAAAATACCATCCCCTGTTGCATTGTATCAGCACTTCAGAAAACAACATCATTTTCATGATTTTAAATCACTGTTCACATGCAGAGATAAGGTTGTGTTTTGTTTTGTGAGTGTGTGTGCACGCGCCTGTGTGCGTCAGATCAGTACAGTAACAGATAATAGCCCAGTTGTAGTGAGCAGTTGGATGCTCAAAAATGAATCTTGGCAACAATGAGAGAGGAAGGGCAGAAAGGGGAAAGAAGAAAAGAATTCTTATGCCTTTTAATGTGTTCTGTGTCTTCTGACTTATGTTACCAGAAAAGACAAAGCAGTTCAGACAGAAGCCATTTTGACTAGGAAGGTGGATGTATGTGGGCTGTGGGTAATGGCAGGGAGATAGCTGGGATTGGGAAAGGGAGCTGATGATTGAAGCATAGCTGAGCAATTGAATAATGTAACTATTTATTTCCTTGCTTTTTACAGTTAGCACTTGTGGACTATGCACTGTAGCAATCCTAACTCAAACTCAGTGTTTTCTGTGTGAGAATAAATGTTCAAACTGGTACTTTAAAAGATGTTGTTAACACATGATTCTTACAGTAATGATGATAATTAATAATGTGTATTTGTAGATCATCTTTCATCTAGAATGATTCCAAAGACTATCACCTATACACAGATGCTTCACTATACTTCCTATTGAAATTCCCACTCTGGGGTCTAAAAGTCAGCTATTTACAGTGCAGAGCAACCACAGAGCAGAAGTGATTTTAGCTAGATAGATATAATTACTCCAACTGCAATTTGTCTAGGATGCCAGGGCTACTCTTACAAAAAGTACTATAGGCTTTTCAGTGCTAAAGAATGCTGTGTGCTTGCACCATATGTAGAAGGCACTGGTAGCAGCAGCGCTATTTAACACCTGTGCTGAAGCACTGGTTCCATACTAATTAAATGGCCACCTAATGCATCATCAACATTGCGCCTTGATTTTTAAGTCTTTAGAAACATATTAAGGAAACAGCATCTGATAGTGGAGTGTTGATCAATAGTTACAGTTGTCTTTCTTTAAGACCACTACTGTTCTCAGAGTGCTGTATGTGATAGTTGGTATTTGAATAGTACATATTTTACAAAATAATGCTATGCTGTCTGAATCAATAAACAAAACCACTGAATTAAAAGCGCCGGTCCGATTTATATGAGGTATTCCAAGAAAGTCAGATATTATAAAGCAGGGATCGGCAACCTTTTAGATGTGGTGTGCCGAGTCTTTATTTATTCACTCTAATTTAAGGTTTTGATGCCAGTAATACATTTTAACGTTTTTAGAAGGTCTCTTTCTATAAGTCTATAATATAGAACTGAACTATTGTTGTATGTAAAGTAAATAAGGTTTTTAAAATGTTTAAGAAGTTTCATTAAAATTAAATTAAAATGCAGAGTCCCCCGGACTGGTGGCCAGGACAGACAGGTGATCAGTGTGAGTGCCACTGAAAATCAGTTTGTGTGCTGCCTTTGGCACACGTGCCATAGGTTGCCTACCCTTGTTATAAAGCAAGAAAAAAAGTAATTTCTGTTTTCCTAGGCACTCTGAAAACAGTGCATATAAAAACTAGAAACTTTGAACTCTGTAAAAACTGTTTACATTCATCTTTTTGACCTTGAAACTGGAGTATCTCATCACCTTTTTGGTGGCATACAAAATTAGAAAGTGTTCTGGCAGTATAAAAGAACACTGACACTAACCCCTTGTGAAACTCACAAGAGCTAATATTATGGATATTAAAAGCAGTAGTAGCTATAATAGTTAACACAGAAACCTTCAGGGTGGTCATCATTTATAAAACTCATTTTACTGTCTCTTCAATCTCATGTAAATAATTGCCTGTTTCTCTAAGCATCAGTAATATTCATTGTAGTAATATACATTGTAGATTTTCTGTTTCATTGCAAGTTAACACAATGACATTAGTTTACGCTTTCTTATAAAGAACTGATATAATATATTTAATCTGTTTCAAGGCAACTGATCATTGTATAATTAACCATATGATTTCAGGCTACATGTCTTTTACAATTTTAAAAGACACTGGCAATTATTTTTAATCATGCACAATAAATAAAAGTAAGGGGCGTGCACAATAAAAGCAGGCATGGGCAAGTATTTATATATTGTACTAATTACAAGGGGTTAAAAAAATCCATCTACTATACTTGCTTTCATGATATTTGAGCACTAGCCACCTGAAGATATTTGCCCAACAGCTACAACTTCTGTGGAATAGGCTATATTTGGAAAGTGAGTGCCATTGATAATCAGAAGAGTAAGACTGTATCAGAATCCAACCCCTTCCTTTATGCCAAACTGTGTTACACTTCAAACTTGCTTTTTCAAGAGTTTTCCTTTTAAAGCCTGGTTTGTTGTAGAATTAATAAAACCAACTATTTGACTCAAATCCTTCATTTACCAATTAAAAAATAAATATAAAATATGAATGCCCTCCAGCTTTCGTGGTATGTTTCACATAAATATCTCTGTTTTTAAAAATGCTAAACTACTGGCAAGGAACAGTGGTGCAATTATCAACTTTCAATATAAATTGCCTTTAAAAAAATCTATTTATTGTTCCAATTGAAGCAGCAGACCTCTGGAATGAAAGACGTCAGTTTTTCTTTATCAGGCAAGGCACAGTGCTTATTCTTCCCTCTGAACCCTACCTATAATAATTATATTGTCAGTATGACATCAATGTAATGTATAGAATGTTGAAGTTTTCCTTCATTTGTTCACATGTACTGTGTTTCAGGAAAAACAGCTCTTCTATCCATTTCATTTTGTAACAAATGGGTATTAAATAAGACGTCCAAAGCCTGCTTATTTGCCCCGTCAGTGGCAGTAGAGGAGATATCAAAAAGGCCTGTAAAGTAATCCTAGGCCAGATGCAGTTCCTCTGTGGAAATGATGAACTCAAGCATTAAATACAATGAATCACAGTTCCTCCTGCCCACACTGTTATCACCATGGAAACTACTGTTGCCAGGTGGGGATTTTTCTCATACATCGTAGTCACTATGTCCAGTTTAAGTAGGTCAGATATGTCCCTAACGAAAGTCTGAACTATTTTATTTTCAGAAATGACTTATAGTATTAATTATATAATATGCTATCATTGTTTTATATAAAAAAGAGACCACATCCTGTAGAGTACAATATATATGACGCTTTTGCCTTTTTAAGACCATATTTTGGAAGGTAAGCTTTATAATAAGAAGTGCAATAGCAATGGTTCAATATACCACTTCGTACAATACTGATGTTAAGGGCTAATGCTGTAGGATGCTATGGTACATAAAGAAAATAATATTCAGGGTGTCATAGAACTGTGCAAATAACTTATTTTTTGGTGGAAACAAAAGTTGAAAAATTGTTTCAGGTTGAATTAAATGTTTTTGAGGAGGGGTGGTGTAGCGGGGTGGCTGCCTGGTCCCAAGTTGGGTTAGGGGGTGAGGGTTTCCTGGGGGGGAGACCCTGAAACTGTGGGGGTACTGCAGGGGTGCAGCCCCCAAGGTAAGAGGGCACCAGGGTCCAGGGAGGGACTCTGGGCAAAAGCAAGCTGGACTGCAGGCTGCAGAGAGTGCTCCGTAGGCTGGTGAGCTGATTCCCTGGACAGACCAGCAGGAGGCGCCATGGGGGTGAGTCACGGTACGCTTACAGTCCCAATGAAATATTGCTATTCTTTTTTCTTTTCTTCAAAAAAATAAATAATAAAATCATGATAATTGTGAAACAAAAAGGCAATTCAAACTGGAATATTTTCATTATGTCCCTGTAGTGGGGTGGCTGCCCCCTCCCAGCCAGAAAGGGTTGAAACAGCCTAGAAAAGGCTTGTGGCTGGATACAAGCTCCCAGGCTGATTGGGGGAATTGGCTCAGCTGGGTGACCATGCCCCAAACTCTAGCAGGCCCTTATAAAAAGGCTGAGAGGCAGGGGCTTGAGAGAGACAGTCTCCTTTGGCAATAGAGGGAGATAGGCCTAGCTGATGGGTAAGTCTAAGGTACCTGGATGAAGCAGGGCTAGGGGGAGGCACTGGGAAGCTCTGGTCTGGAACCCCCCAAGCTGCAGGGTCTAGGGAACGGCCCAACAAAGGGTACTGGGGTTGCAGGGGGCAGCCCAGGGCTACAGAAGAAGAGGCAGCAGGCCATGCCCTCCTTGCCGGTGATGAGTGGCAATTACACTGCAGTCTGCCCCAGTGAACGGGGTCAAGTGGTGACTGGCAGTTGCCTAGACTGAGACAAGGTGGGGATAGGGGGTGAGGGTTCCCCAGGGGGGAGACCCTGAAACTGTGGGGGTACTGCAGAGGTGCAGCCCCCAAGGTAAGAGGGCACCAGGGTCCAGAGAGGGACTCTGGGTAGAAGCAAGTGGAACTGCAGGCTGCAGAGGGTGCTCCAGAGGCTGGTGAGATGATTCCCTGGACAGACCAGCAGGAGGCGCCATGGGGTGAGTCACCGCACGCTTACAGTTGGTGGAGAATGTGGGCACATGTGGTCCACCCCTGACACAAGGGGACAGTGAGGTCTGAAGGGACTGGGCAAGGTGTGCCAAAGCGAGGACTGGGACCAGTGCCTGAGAAACTGAGGCAAGGACAATGGATCCTGTATACACTGAGGCCTTCTATGGTGAGACCCCAGGCGTCATCCCTGGCTGGGCCCTGGTGGCAGCGCCCCAGTGGAAGGGGACTGATGATCTGCAGGAAATCTGGGAGGCCCAGGAGGGGTTGTGGAAGGTGCAGGAAGCCTTCCAGGAGCAGTTGGGCCAGCTGGTGAGGGAACAGCAGGCCCTCCTAAAACTCCTCAGGACGGGAGGACTGGTGGAGAAGCTTGTGAGAAGCTGAGTGCTCAGGCCAGGAGGCCGGTGGGAGAGCACAGAGCTTGATATGCCTGCAGACAGCATGGACATAGCATGAGGGATTGTCCCTACTGGAGCAGAGGCCGGTCTCCTCACCCAGGAGAGAGACAGGGGCAAGTACTGAGCACTGGCCGCTGGGTGAGGAAACCCGGGCCACTGCCAAAATTTTGGGCCTGTGGGCAGAGGGGCCACATGCAGTTGGTATGCCCAGGCCTGAGTTGGAGGGTCCAGGTCCACCCTGGTGGAAGGATGGTACCCGAGAGGGACCAAGGAGGAGTTATGGCAGCAAAGAGGTGACGAGCTTGCTGGGGTTGCCATATCTCGGGACACATTAGAAGGCACTGACCCATCAAGGGAGTAGAGGGGCAATGGAAGGAAGTTCCTGGGGGTCTGGGGAGGCCCAAACTAGACCAGGCAGCATAGGTAGTGACGAAGACGGTGGGGACCCAGACTGTCATGGAGCCAGTTGCCTGGAAGGAGACCCAGACTGAGGGATCCCAGCAGGAGGCAGAGACCCAGACAGCAGTGGAGAAAGGAGTAGTGGGAACCCAGACCCCGAAGGAAGAGGGCTGGGGGGACCCTAACTTGCGGGCGTGGCTGGAGGCTGTGGAGATGGCCCGCCGGAAGGCAGAGAACCAGGTCCGGGAGATGTCCAGGTGCTGGGAGGCTGCCAAGAGGAGGTGCACGAGCCTGGAAGGATGGCCCTGGAGGGCTAATTTCGGGGAGCTCGTACCATGAAGTCCCTCCTTCCCCCCCAGAGGTGGGGGTTTTGAGGAGGGGTGGTGTAGCGGGGTGGCTGCCTGGTCCCAGGTGGGGTTAGGGGGTGAGGGTTTCCCAGGGGGAGACCCTGAAACTGTGGGGGTACTGCAGGGGTGCAGCCCCCAAGGTAAGAGGGCACCAGGGTCCAGGGAGGGACTCTGGGCAAAAGCAAGCTGGACTGCAGGCCGCAGAGGGTGCTCCGTAGGCTGGTGAGCTGATTCCCTGGACAGACCAGCAGGAGGTGCCATGGGGTGAGTCACGGTACGCTTACAGTCCCAATGAAATATTTCTATTTTTTGGAATGTTTTGTTGTCTTTTCAGCCAAAAGAATTCAGTGAATTTGAGTTGACTTTAACTTGCATTTTTTGGTGGAAAAAAAATTCATCTTGAAAAATTTCACCGAACTTTAGTTATAAGATGTTAATCTTTTTTAGGGAAGTGTCAAGAAATTTGGTAGAATAGTATGATGTAAAAAAACTTTTGATTGAGCACAATCACAGGTACAAGATAAGTGAAGCTGACCATGTCTATTGTACTTGAAATTTGCCTGGTATTCATTTCTTAGGATCAAATTTTCAAAGGTTGGCTTCCAGGATGTCCTTATAATTTTGTATGTATAGTTTGAGTACTGTTTTGCAGTCTCCAAGAATCACTGTTTTATCTATCTGTTGTCTGTAGACTCACACTTAGATTGTAACCTCTTCAAAACAGGGAAGGGGCAGCCAGTTAGTCCAGGTGAGTGAGGCATGGCCTAACCAAGAATTCCCAAAAGCTACAAACTACATTTTGCATATTCTTTATTTCATTGCTAAATATATACAGACTTAAGACAAACTGGGAGTTGAGTTGAATGTCACAATTCATTCTCTCCAATAGTGAAACACAACACCAGAAAGTTTAAAGAATGCATGAGGCTCAAATCTTGGGATAACTAATACTGCCTCAAGAAGCTGCTTTCTTACTATGGCAATTTACCACACCCAGGAGCCACTTTATAAAGGCAGTGCTGTGGTAACCCCTGCTAGGTAAGGTCATGACAGGATTTTAGCAAAGCCTGCACCACTGGTGCCAGCCTTGCTAGCAGGGGCAGTTGTGGCAGCTCCAGCTCCCACGTCTGTCTGCTGTTTCTTCACTGTAAATAAGATTAGCTTTTAATAGCTATTCAATTATTCATTGGGCTGGGGCAGGCATAACTAATTTGTGCTTTGCACCTCACCTGTCAAAAAAAGTAATGAGCTGCCACTGGGACAGAGACTGTCTCTTTGTTCTCTGACAGGTTCAAGAATAGCAGCCGTGTTAGTCTGTATCTGTAAAGAAAGCGAGGAATACTTGTAGCACCTTAGAGATTTAGCTGATGAAGTGAGCTATAGGCCACGAAAGCTTATGCTGAAATAAATTAGCCAGTCTCTAAGGTGCTACAAGTATTCCTCACTTTCTTTGTTCTCTATCTTCTGTCTAGCACAATGGAGTGCTGGCCATTAGGTGATACTGTTAAACATACAAAGGATAATGAAGTGGGAGAAAATAGATTTTTTTCCCTGTCTAATCACATTGTTATAACAATCCTAATTGTTATTTGTATAAATAATAAATAGAAAAATTTAAGTTATGAGCATGATTTTTAATTTGTTCTGACTATTCTTCCAGTGTAAAACTTCTTTACATTTTGTGATATGCTGAAGGGCAAACTTAAGACCTAAGCTCAATAACTAACTGAGCAAGAAACTGATGGAAGAAAAAATTCACTGCAGTGCATTTTGCAGTGCATTTAGAATGGGAAATGAAGTGTAATTATCACCACTGATTTCACTCCAGTTCAAATTAAGAAATAACAAAATACATCTCAAAGAACTACATTGAAATAAAGGGAATAAAATACAAATTAATGAATTGATTTTGAAGAATGTACTTATATCACTTTTACATGAACAAATTGATTCTTTTCAGTTACTTTTTATGATGTATCTTAGTATCACCCAGTTTCTCTGCTGTTCAGGATCTGAACTCTACTGGAAACCATATTACATTGCATTTATTGTACATATATATAATAAATTATCATAGTTTAATCAAAGTAGTGATTTTTTCCTGGAAATTACAGTGTCAGAGTAATATATTCCTTGTGGGAAAAGCTGTACACCAATGGTCCAGTACTTTCTGATTATGGCTGTGCCAGGCAGATCATGAAGTGCCACAAGTAGTCTGTGATGCCTGTGGAGTATAGTGCAGTCCTGCTACTTTACAGTTTAAATAATAGCTGTCTTTTCCAAAAGCAATAATTTTTCAATATATATTGATGGTCTTTTAAAGATGTTACCATGTCCATAAACAATTAACACTTGTTCACTTTCAAAACACCACCTGTTACAAAAATTGTGGCATGAGGACAAGCTTTAATTCTATTATACATCAACACATCTTAAAGCTCATGGATGAATCTTATGGGAAGTGATTTGAAATCTATTGTTCAAAATCTCTACTGAAATATTTCATTGCAAAGGGAGAGACTTTTTGCAAACAGTACATGGCACAGGAGATGTGTAGACCCTCATCCATTGCATTGGAGAAGCAGGGAGGACCCTAGAATTTTATGTTTGGGAGGGGGGGAGTTGAAGGGGGAAAATGGCTAGCTTTTGAGGTGATCGCTGAAAATGTAAGCTTTAGGATCAACAAAATATAGACAAGAAGTTAAGCAAAGGACCAACAAAGGAATTAGGTCCTTTCCCCACATCCTTTATCTATTTGGATTGTAAATGTTATAGAATGGACTTATCTTTATCATACAGATTTGAGGTGTCCAAGACACACATGCACTTTATAAAAATAAATAGTAATAATTTGGGTTTTCTAATCATGCTACTTTTGCAACAAAATGTAATATTTACTATGCATCCCTTCTCCTAAACTTCAGACAAACTGCTTGCTTTCCTTAAATTATCCATAGTAAAATGAGCTATCATGTCAGATAAAACTATAAACATCTGCTCTGCAGGCAGTTGTCTCTTTTGCTAGATGAGATCTATATAGCTTCTCCTGTGTGGATTGGCACGTTGTTTTTAGTGCAAATTGCAGTCTGTTATTTACTAGGCTGTATGTGGCAATATCGTATAGGTTCAGAAGGCAGGGTAGGAGGGGGAAGCCACTAAACAAGTTGTGAATACACACACAAATGAGTAACAACAATGGTTTTATTAGGGACAATTTAGATACTTAGGATGGGAGAGTTAAATTTGAAAGCAAGTGAGTATAATACATTTTATATGCAAAAAAGAACCAAATGGCCACTGCACAGCCACCTAATAACTATAGGGACATACATAAATAAAACATTTAAGAACAAATAATTTCCCTGATTAACTACCTAGGCGGTTAGAACAAATACACATTTAGTAAAAAGCAATACTTACAGCAAAAGCAAACCAACGCATAATGGCCGGCAAACACAGGAACTCTAAGACACGCAAGGTGAGGGGAAGCTTAGAGTTTTGATCAAGGCTCGGTTATGAATTGGGACACGCAGAATTCGGGTTTTTTGTTCCCTCCCCCCCTTCTCTCTTTCTTGTAGGGAAAGGCACTTACTTAAATATCCAATTTGACATCACACTTATGCTACAAGGGGGGAAAAGCTGCTGTTTGTGTCAGCTTTTTAGGCAGGCCTGTGTCCTGTTTTTACCAGATAAGGTGACAAGTACCTCAAGGTTGTCTCTGCATTCTAAGTTGCTTTTTTTCACTCATTTTTCCTGTTTTTCCACTATGAGAAAGAAACTAAGGTATAGCTATGTAGCGATGCCATCCACTCACCCGGCGGCGCCCCCGTCTGGTCGTCTGTGGAATCAACTTTTCGATCCTGGAGCGCCCTCTGCCGGCCGACGTTCACCTCCTCTCACTGGCCCCGGGTCCCTCCCGGACCCCGGTGCCCTCTACCTGAGGGTGCTGCACCCCTGCAGAACCCCCCCCCCAAGTCTAGGGGTCTCCTCCCTGGGGAACCCTCCACCCACTATCCCCAACTCGCCTCAGACCTGGCCACTGCTAGTCACCACTTGCCTCTACTCACTGAGGCTGACTGCAGTCTCATGGCCGCTCATCACCAGCAAGAAGGGTTTGGCCTGCTGCTCCTCCAGCCCAGGGCTGCCCCCTCGCAACCCCAGTACCCCGTGAGATGGGCTTGTGCTAGGCTAGGCAACCTGGGGCCCTCTCCCTAGAGCTTCTCAGCTCCCTGGCGCCTGGCCCTTGCCCTGTCCCAGTCCCAGTCCAGGTACCCTACTTGTGGCTCCCTGCAGCTAGGCCCAGTCTTCCTCTCTGAATACAGAGGGAGACTGTCTGTCCTGTCAGGCCCTTGCCTCTCAGGCTTTTATACAGGCCTGCATTTGGGTCGTGGCCACCCACCTGAGCCTGCTACCCAATTAAACCTGCTAGCAGGCTCCCAGCCACAACCCCCCATCTTGGGCTGCTACAAGCCCCTTCCCGGGGCTACCCCAGCCCTCTTTTAGGGGGGGAGCGGGTGGTCACCCTGCTACAAGCTAATTTTCCTGTTTTTCTGTTAAGAAGAAGCTCAAGCAAGACCGAGAAGGATGTTATTTTTGCTTAGAGCTTCCTGTTAATTGTTAGGCAGAGAGCCAGGGCAGGAACCCGAAAGGCTTGGGGGGCTACTCTGAAAGTTGCTGACTCCAAAACCCTGGTGTTCAAACCCTGAACTAGACAAGAATGTTGCTGACTATCAAAAAGCCAGAGGTTGTAATAGTTCTGGAGATGTGGACATTCATCCACTATGAACTTAACTGAGACCACTACTCAGTTCATGTAAATTACTGAATAGCCATCAGATTGTATGTTTTTAGCTTCCAGGGCAAGGTGACTCAGAAATGAAAGAGGTAACAAAGTCCTGTGGCACCTTAAAGATTAACTATAAAGTTTTAAAGCATAAGCTTTCGTGGGCTAATACCCACTGAAAGCTTATGCTTCAAAACTTTATAGTTAGTCTTTAAGGTGCCACAGGACTTTGTTACCTCTGCTGTTCCAGACTAACACGGCTACCTCTCTGATTCAGAGATGAAAGGCACTGTGTTCCATATCTAATCCCTTTATCCAGCCTGATCCCCTTTATTAGTTCACTTTCACTGAATTCACTGTTAGATTTCATATTCAGAAGACATTACAGTACACACTTTCCTCCAAATTTCATGAAGCATTTTAGCCTCTCCCCAAAATAGTTCTCAAAGTAACAAGAAGCACAAACAACTTTGCTCAATTCTGAATGTGTTTCTATCAGTGGTACGCCCTGGGTCAGATTCTGGTTTCATTTAATCACTGTAAATCCAGAATAACCCCAATGACTTTACAGAGCATAACTGCTCCTCACATTCCCCAAATTTTAAATGTTTATTAATCACGGTTTCAGTCTCTGCCTATTTCTGTATTCCTTTGTGTGTGTAAATCAGTCCCTCTGACAGTGCACTTTGTCTCACTGGCATTTCTTACACTATATAAATATGCTTTGTTGCAAAGCCTTGCCTCATATGTGCATCTTTATGTGCTTTCCACCTAATGGAAATGAACATGAGTACAAGCATTTGTAGCTGGAGTTTTGAATGATAAACTCTGTTTTATGTAAGATGTCTAAGATGAACATGTAGGCATGAAAATCAGAAGTGCTCATTGATCAGGATTGTTTGAATGATATTTTTGTCTGATACAGTATCTTTCTCCTACACATCCTTCCTACCTAACCCCCATTCTAGTGTGGGTGAATGTGGTTTAAAATAAATATTGCAAAGTAGATTTTTAAATATCAAGATATTTTCAAAGAAAAACAGTCTTTTTACATTTTTTGGGGCTATTTTGTTCTATAAAAGGTATAGGAGATGTAACCAGACACTTGATGTGGCTTTATCTGTTTAGGCACTAAGACAGTAGGGCATTCAAGTACATCCTTAATTTTAAGTCGATGGGATTTAAGCATGTGCTTAAGTGTTTTGTGATAGCCTTGTGTGTAACATACTCCCCTCACACTGATTGTATATAGTTATAGCTCAGTTGACTTTGGTGAAGATGCACTGATTTATTAATGTAGGTGAGAGGAGAATCGGGTCCATCGTTCCTTGTGAAGTGTCTAGGAGCCCAGCAATCACAATGTTATATTCAAGTGGTATAAGGCAGGATATTTTTACAGCAAGTTGAGGAGTCACACTGTTGTACATGGATTCCTTTAAAACAATGAATTAATACTTTCTTAAAACCAAACAAGCCATGTTCCTGTTTCAACTGAAAAGATGGAGTGTAATTAACCCAAATATCTGGACAACCCCTATATGAATGCCACAAGTTTTGGAGGCCTAGGTTTGTTTGGAAAAAGATTCACATACCTGGATTCTTCTTAGGTATGCAAACTATCTATGGCCATCTCCAGTAAGTCTGGTTCCACAGCCTGCGTTGGGCTTGATTCACCCCTGTCTTGTACTTTACATATCCACACAGCATTGTGCTGGTAAAATATTGTTAAATGAGAATGTTGAAGTTTTTAGCCCACTTTGTGCTCCTTAGACAAAGATGTAAATGAGCCACCAAGTGCATAACAGTACAGAATCAGTCCCTTTGTCTTCTTGCGCAGATAATCTGCTGTCTCTTTGAAAGCAGGCTTTTTTTTACTTAGGGTATGAGAAGTGCATGATGATGGAGAAGTCAGTGGGAGTGTTGGTGGCTCATAGGGATCATAGGACAGAGCGGGGACCGAGTTATGACATCCCACATCTCCCTTCCTAGATGGAGTGTTCTTATCTAAACTTTTCTGACCTCAATAAAAAGTTTTTGGGTTGGAGGTCTGTTCAATGGGTAGGCAAAGAGTTGGGTCAGTTCTTGTTTTAACCAACTACTTGGCCTAACCCTGATTATTTAGTATCAGGTAGATGTTAAGCCTTCCTCAAATACTTTCAAATTAATAACATAAAGACTGACACTACCTGGGATGCTTAATTATCAATTATGCAGCAGCACAATTTTGGGTGTGAATTCATTTAAACTTCTTTTCTGCAGAGATATTAAATGCAACATACTATACATAGTAATAAAGGGATTCCTTTCTAGTCATATGAACACGTGCACCTGGTAGCATTTGTGCAGAATAATGCAGACTTTTGAACT
Organism: Sternotherus odoratus; assembly: GCA_032164245.1. Classification (NCBI taxonomy): domain Eukaryota; kingdom Metazoa; phylum Chordata; order Testudines; family Kinosternidae; genus Sternotherus; species Sternotherus odoratus. Next base: position 40,411,343 of record JAVMKO010000007.1, read on the forward strand.
GAAGAAAATAGTATTTCAAATGTTTTGCTAGTGTTGGGTAATAGAGCATTGGTTCACTAAAGGTCCCTAAAATTTCTCACTATGCTGGCTGGAAGTCTCAAAGAATGCTGACATCTTTCTCATTAGATTTCTAGTTATTGTTATTTTCATCACAGTTGGAAATATGGGACTGCAAAGCAAACAAGCAAAAACCCAAGAAATCCGTTGTTCCCCCTGAATTTCTCTATTTCCACTATTGATCTTTTCCAAACCCAAGAACTACAGAGTGGAGAAACATTAAAAAAAAAAGTTTTTTAGCCTTTGTCAAAGCTCAAAGGAGCTCATATTCATTTCATGTGAAGGTCCTAATCAATGTGAGCCTGATTAAAAGCCCACTGAACTCAATGGAAATCTTTTCATTTATTTCAGTTCGTTTTGGCTTGGACCCTATTTCATCCAAACCAGCCTCCTTCTCTCTCTCTCTCTCTCTCTCTCTCTCTCTCTCTCTCTCTCTCTCTCTCTCTCTCTCTCTCTCTCTCTGGTGTCACTCTGATTTACAATGTCACTGTAGTGGGGCGGCTGTCCTACTCCAGGAGAGCAAGGGTTAAAAGCAGCTCTTGGCGAGGGCTGTGGCTGGGACCCCATTAGAAAAGGGATTAAGAGTAGCCACAGCTGTGGCCTCATGCAATCAGGGCTAAGGGAGGAGCTGGGAGGGTCTTAATCCAGCCTTGGAGTGGGAAGGACCTAGCTACTTGAAGGAAAACAGGGGACCTGAAGCAGAGCAGCACTGGGGAAGGATCGACAGGGCTGGAGAGCTCTGGCCTGGTGAGTCCCCAGGCTGAGGCCTTCTGGCAAAGGCCTAAGGAGGTACTGGGGCTTCAGGGAGACAGCTGGGCCAAGAAGGGCAGCAGGTCCAACCCCCTTGCCAATGAGTGGCCATTACAGACTGCAGTCTGCCCTAGAGGAAGGGGACTAGATGATGACTGGCAGTAGCCATTGAGGCAAAGTGGGCGTAGAGATTTGGGGGTTTCCCTGGGAGTAAAGGGCACTAGGGTCTGGGAGGGACACGGGGGGTCTTAGGCAGAAGAGACACCAGCCAGCAGGAGGCAATCTGAGTGCTGGAATCAAGCTAATTCCCAGACTGACCAGCAGGAGGTTCTGCAGCAGTGAGTCAGCAATCTGCTACAGTTACTCTAATTAATTATGGATTTTTTTTCTAAACTCTCTTAGGGAATTAACATTTATTTATACTCCTGAATTCAAAGGGACAAATAAGAACATTTATCTTTTTTTCTGCTTTTTGAAGATAAAGGCAAAATCAATAGAAATACCACCATTCCCCCCGCAGCTACCCTATACCTCTACTTGGATCCTACCTTTGTCATGCTGAGATGCAATTGAGTACTTTTGTCAGCTTACTGCTGTTCCCACTGAGCAAAGTTGAACAAGCCAGGGGTGTATTTTTATGGTGTTGAATTACTGCTCTGTTAGGGACTGAGATGAAACTGCCAAATTTACTTTGCAGTCATGCAAGAAAAGCTGCTCCTAAACTAACACTCCAGCGTTCACACAGGTGGTCCTTGATATATGAAAGTCCTAATGTAAAACCAACAACTGCAGAGCTTTGTGAAATAGAAAGCATCCCCTTTAAAATTAAGTTATTTTTACACTGCATATAATAGTCAACCATCTTTGTCACATCTTACACATGATAAAAAACCTACAAATCCCCCACTAGAGATTTATTGAAAGAGGTTCTGTAACAATATTTAGGTATAGTGAGGAGCACGCATTCCTAGTCTCTGTGATGTTTGTTTACAGTAGCTCCTAGAAGCTTCAACCAGGATTACAGCTACATTTTGCTAGGTGCTGTCGTTCACATAGCAACAGACTGTCCCTTCCCCAAATATAGGGCCAGCTGGTTGTTAGAGTTAATGGGGCTGAGCCCCACTAATAATGCCACTGCTGTGTAGGTGTGGCTGATGTACAGGTAAGGGCATTACAAGCTTCCATGGAACTAATTGTGATGTGTTTGAAGCAGAATTACATGACTGTCTGCACATGCTTCCTGCCCAGGCCCTAGAATCCTTGCAGCATGTGAGCTACAAAAAGCGAAAGAAAGAGGCATGGAGTGATGAATGCAGGTTTCTGTTGGGTAACATCTGAATGTAGAGTTCTGGTTGGCATCATCCTCTCTTCTGCTTCTCCTCCTGCTTCTTCAGGCCCAACAATGAGTAAGGGGACGGGGGCTCCGATCTTGGTATGGTGATGCTGGATGTCAGGCTGGAGTGGAAAGGGTTCAATTTGTGTGTCAGTCTAAGGGTGGGGAGGGTGTCTGATGGGAAAGGATTCAAAAGGGAGGAGGTTGGTTTCTGAGATGTGGCGAGGTTACCTAGGAAGAGTGTGGATTCTCAGCCTGGCGTATAGTTATGTGGTGAAGGTGGGGAGAGAGGTCTGAGAATTTGGCGAATGGGGAGGTTCCAGGCTGAAAGGGGAGAGCTTTGCACCGGCAGGGTCGAGTGCAGGTAGAATGGAGTCAATTACTGAACAAGGATGTGGTTAAAGTGGTGGCATTGGGCAGGGGATGGCAGGGTTAGTGCTAGATTGACTGGTAGACCAGGGATCGGCAACCTTTGGCATGTGGCCCGCTGATAGGCCTGGATGATTTGTTTATCTGCAGTGTCTGCAGGTTCAACCAATCACAGCTCTTACTGGCTGTGGTTTGCCGCTCCAGGCCAATGGGGTCTGCAGGAAGTGGCGGCCAGCACATCCCTCAGCCCACACCACTTCCCGCAGCTCCCATTGGCCTGAAACAGTGAACCGCAGCCAGTGGGAGCTGTGATTGGGTGAACCTCTGGATGCTGCAGGTAAACAAACCATCCTGGCCCACCGGTGAATTTCCCTTATGGGCCACATGCCAGAGGTTGCCAATCTCTGGGGTAGACTATGAGACAACAGCAAGGGTGCTACAGAGAGATAAATATGATAATCTCCTGCCTTGTCCTGTATTATGCAACCCAGTGAGTAGGGATGGGGGAGACCATCCTTTTCCTACTTGGCCAACAAACTCCTTTACCTCACACACAAATAATTCTCTGAATAGTGTTCCAGGTTTTCCACTCTGAAAATAAGTTCAGGTTCGGTATTTGGGTGGATTACCTGCAGCACCAGCAATTATTCTGGTAACTGTCCAAGGAGCATTCAGTCTAAATAGACAAGACAAAAGGAGTATTATTTTTATCTGTTTTCACATGAGGAACAGATAGATTGCGATTTGCTCAAGGTCACACACAGATTGTGGCAGAACTGAGAAATTAACCTTGTCATAGAGTGCCAGTCCAGTGACTTCATCACAAGGTCATCCTTCCTCTGGTTTAGTTTGATGTACCTACTCTCAAGCATATGTATCCGTTCTGGAGAAGTTGAAAACTTGTTTTGGAGAAATCATGTATTTTAAAATGAAAAGACTATTATCAAAACCAGGTAAAGGAATATATATATGCATCATTTCTCTAAGCCAAAGCAAGAAACTTGGGGGACAATTTTTTTTGGAGTTACACCTTGGATAAATTTGGTCTATGGGATTTTTTTTTAATATTTGAAAAGTTAAAATATAAGCAGCTCCAGGATGTTCCTATTCAAATGCACACTTTGTGTGCTATTAAATACATATTTTAATTATATTTCAAAGCATAAAATTTATCCACAAGGGAAATGGATGGGTAATACTGCCTATACAGATGACTGAGTTGCATATTTTCTGTTGAACTTCCAATTTTAATTGCCATTGAATGTGCTTTAAAACTAGTTTCAGCAAGAGATTTTAATGTCAACGTTTTCTCTCTTAAACTAATTCAACTTGTAAGATCCACTAAAACAGTGATATCTAGCTTCAAAGGAATGATAATTGAGTCTAAAGAAAAGATAGTTATAACCACATATATACACTTCTTAAAGCTGTTTATTTCATACTTTCTTGATGGTAATGGAATGTGCAATTCTCTTTTTATTAAATAGTCTAACTTTGATTAAAAGCTCTAGTCTAGGCAGCATTGTATAATTGGAGCACCTTATTTGTCTAGGGCTGCAGTAGCTTATACACTGAGAGGATGGAAATGCAGAATTGTAGTGGAAAAAGCAGCCAGCCCAGGGTATAAGATAAAGCTTTCACTCTTATATTGTTTGCTTTTCACTCCAGCTTTTCAGTCTAGTAAAGTTTACCTGTTTTTCACCCACACCCACTTTATCCCACTTTACTAATATATATCATTTACATCTTCATTTGCTATCAGATTTTGATCCATTCTGTGCATCTCTAGTCTAAATCCATCACTGGTTTAAGCAGACATAACTCCACTAATGTCATTATAATTCTGTTTTGTAGTGGGGCTAAATGTGACTTATGTATGAAGAAAACGCATTTCATCTAAAAATATATGTTCCCTCTGTCCCTGTTGATTGTTTACCTGATAGATTCTTGTTCTTCATGTAATTTGTTCTTACAAGTAGCTACTATATTACTGCCATCACTGACAATTTTATTTGAAACTGTCAGTTTCCATTACAAACTATATTTTTCATGTTTTTTTATGGCTGAACTGTGAAAATTCACTGCGGGCTTAAATTCTTAAGGCTGTTCCTCCTATTAACATCAGGACATACAGAATCTGCCTGAGAGGAAAGTTATGTACTTGTGGGAGTAACCAGCAGACAAGGTGAATGAAAAGATGTTGCTCAGGTAAATGAATGATTAAGAAGTGACAGTTGAGGATGATCTGTAATGGGTAGGAATTGAGCTGGGGTTGTGTAAATCTAAAAAAAAACAGGCATGGGCTTACAGGTGTTTCTTTTCTGAAAATATCCCAACAGCTCAACGAAGCCTATTGACATCCGCACTCCCCCCCCCCCGAAATGAGAGCAAGCTGCAGTGGATGACCAGTTCCTTGCTGGTATAGTGACAGCCACAGAGTGATCCTGGGAACAGGTACAAAATCAAGTTCCCAGTTAGTGTGGGAAATAGTGTACATAGAGCCAAATTTTTAGTACCCCCCCTCCCCCCCAAATCAAGTGCCTCCTAATTAATCAGCTTCCCAGGAAATAAATATCAGTACTTTCAAAAAACCTAGCATTTTCAGCTACATTCTCTGTCTTATTTTTCTCTACCTTGTTCCTATTTAACTTACTGATTTTGAATCAGATTAAGATTGGTCCCTTAATGATAATCAGTCAGTTGAGGTGGGTTTCAATCCCATTCTTCTCTTTTATGTAATTTCTAACTAGTGCCTCCAACTAAAATTAGAAGGTAGGCAGTTTTCAGGTTGAATTTTGCCAAAGTTTTGTTGCTGTCAGACCACATGCATATTTCTTTTATCTATTCAAAATTAAATAGATTCTATATACATGGCTTCATTTGGATAGGTGCTTTACAGAAATAGCAATAAATAAATTGGGTGGCTGGACCTTTAAGAGATGTTGGTTGTAGCTCTGACTAATCAGCTACATCCCATCTGAGGCCAGAGGTCAGGTGAGAGCTTGAAGATTGCCTGGTCCTCATAAAAGACAGCAAGTAAATCAGCTGAGTGGTGAGAATGAATTAACTAGCCCACTAACTTCTCCCTGAGGCTGGAGAGCATGGGTTTTGGGCATGGGTGAGTTGGCCCAGTGGCTTTTTGTAATAATTTTTGTGTGCTGACTGTAACTCCCTGAGAAAATAGCCCTTCCCCTTACCTATAATCTATATATATAAAAGTCAAATGGTGTATGCGTGTATGCATGTATTTATGCGTGTATGTACGTTCACTTACACCTTCCACACCATTTGAGCTAGAGACTTGAAATTTGGTACAGTTATAGGTCTTAGGGTCCTAATCAGGGTAAGAGTCGAAAATTTTTCAAATCTCACCTCTGACGCCCCCCAGGGGTGAAATTATTTAAAGGCCAATCACATCAGCTGGGCAGCTGCTGTTCTCTGTGACATAGTTATGATGTCATAATACCCCCCTCCAACGGACCCTGCACTCGCTCAGCTCCCTGCGTCCTCCCCCCTCCAACGGACCCCGCACTCGCTCAGCTCTCTGCCCCCTCCCCACCTCCGACGGACCCGAGTTGGGTTTGGTCGGAGGGTAAGTGAGGTAGGGGTGTTGGGTTTGGTTGGGGGGTGAGGTGGGGGTGTCGGTTTTGGTCGGGGGGGTAAGTGAGCCGGGGGTGTTGGGTTTGGTCTGGGGGGGTGGGAAGGTGTCGGGGTGGGTGAGGGGTGAGGTGTGGGTGTTGGGGTTGGTCAGGGGGTGTTGGGTTTGGTGGGGGGGCAAGGTGGGGGTGTTGGGTTTGGTTGGGGGGGTGAGGAGAGGGGTTGGGGTTGGTCAAGGGGTAAGTGAGGTGTGGGTGTCGGGTTTGTTTGTGGTGGTAGGTAGGGGTGTCGGGTTTGGTTGAGGGGGAAAGTGAGGTGGGTGTGTCAGGTTTGGTCTCTGCCCCCTCCCCCCTCCAATGGACCCCGCACTCATTCAGCTCTCTGCCCCCTCCCCACCTCCGACGGACCCGAGCAACGCCGGGTATTTTCGCTAGTATCATATATATTATGTTCTTCTCAACAGCAAACATTAGTGCAGTTTGTCCTGATGACTATTGATTTTCCCGCCTTGAAAATAAAGTCAGCATCTTGATCTGTTCTCAGTGCTTCCTGAGGAAGTTGTCATTGTAAGTAAGAACCTTTAACTGAGGGCATTGACCTTTTCTACTTATTTATTTATATCCTTCTGCTACCCCCCGCCTTGTCATATTATGGACTGGTAGTTAGGAACCAGAGGGTTACTAGGAGCTGGATTTTTAAAAGATACCTAAAGATATAGGTGCCTACTGCTATTTACAAAAGCCCCCAAGCAGGTTAAGCACCACTGAGCTAGGCACCTACATATTTAACTACCTTTGAATATCTCACTTTGTGATGCCTGCTGCTAGTCACCCATCAAATGAGGAAGGGAAGTGACAGTGGTGGCCATTAATAATGACAAAAAACTTGCCGGTTGCCTGTGCTACTGCTGCCCATCTAATTATAGTACTGGGTGGGGTGCTTTAAAGGTAAGGGGAGTAAAATGCTGAGCTGTCAGGTACATGGGAGCTCACGTAAAAGCTTAAAATAGAAGAGCAGGTGCAGCTGGAGCTCATGCATTGTAGTAAGTGGTGCTGTGGTATCATTTTAGTCTTTCTCAGGATAATCTAGCTGTAGATCATCTGTAGAGGAAGCCCCCCTCCTCCGGATCCTCCTATGTATGGACAAAACTATGTTCCACATCACCTGCACTCAAAATGGCACCTCTAGTTCCTGACTTCCTGTTTTTTTTCCAGTCAAACTGTGGAAAATTAGATGGATTTTTTTTTTGTGTAGCAGTTTTCTTTCATTCTGTGAAGTGCCAGGTTGTGAGGCAAAGGCTGCGCTGGTGAGGGGTGTGTTAGACCTGTCCTGCAGCATCTGAATAAGGCCTAATTATATCTTTTTACTTCCACTTCTAGGAGTTCTTCATTTGTTCATTATATGTGGTGATGGACCAGTGCAAATGCTACTTAATACAGCACGGTCTTTCAGAAAGCCCTTTTGTACATAGGGTGTTAGATGTCTGGATGCACCCTTAAAAGGTTGGCATTTAGATATTGTGTTGATGGATTGGATAGATACATAGCTAATAAGGAGCTGCTGACAAATATCTAAAGTTAATAATGATAGATAGTGACAAGAAAAAATAGAAAATAATGTATTAAATAAATGCACTTGACAGATTAGAAAATAGCATACTTATGTATATGGAATGTCAGCGGGACACAGTTCTGACAGCAATTAATTAAATGAGACATTTAAATATAAATGTCCATGCCCTTTGCAATGAAGATATAGCGTGATGGATTGATTTAAAACAAAGCAATGTAAGTCACCAATTTTAATCATGATTTAAACCAATAAGCAGGAAGTCTTGATTTAAATAATTGATATTAAATGTGTTTTTTATTTGTAATTGTTAGTATTTTCCTAAAGAGAGGTTGCTTCATTGGTTGGTAACAATTTAAAATATGTTGATTTTGAAATTAAATATAGGTTTTCCCCTATATTTCGTGCTGCCTTTTGCTAATCAGAAAGACACACTAATTCTACACACATTTATTTGAGCAATTATATAGCTTAACTCACATTTATCAAGATTTTTTATGTTTATATTTTTTGTGTTAGAAAACAGCAAATCATGTATAAATGGTCATTAATGTTTTACTTGTGATTAGGCTCAAGCTCTGTCTGGATGGAAATTCAAAATCAATTAGATATAGACAAACCAGCATTTTAATGTTGTTAAATAAATGTGCTTGATATATAAGAAAAATTTAGCAAAACACGCTTGGTATCTAAAGCTAACATTTACAAAGGAAGTATTAACTGTAGTTAGTGAATTGAATTGATTGTTTCTGGTCAGCATGTCATTCAAGATTTTAGAACGAATAGATCTTATCCTCTCCCACCTAATTTTAGTCATAGATTGGAAGAGGAAAATAAGCTTTCTTGGTTTTTCAACTCCCAATCAGTTTCATAAGTTTGAACTAGTCAGTGAACCAAATTAGTTTAATCAAATGAAATAAACATATTCTCTCTGCTTCTGCAGAAGAGGTTACTGATGTCAAAAGCTGGTATAGTTCTTCAAAAAAACTCTGGTTCGAGGTGGTTAGCCAGTGACTTCTACCAGTTCAGTGGTTTGACTTTCTTTAAAATGTGGCAACAAACATGTACTGCTTGTTCCTTATTACTTTATATTTAATTTAGCCCTTACCATGTTGGAAATTCCAAATTTAATTTTAAATAGATATTTTGAATGAACTTGTATTTAATTGAAATTTTAAAGTTGAATTTTTTAAAAATTGTATTTTATATATCCAGGGGAACTGTGTATGCACACAAGGAGTATATGGTTTGAGAGGAAATTAGAGTGGTAAATGGTGATTAAAAATGAGAGATTGGTAGGTATATGAAATATGGCTGTGCATGTAAACACTGAAATAAGCCTTCCACATTGTGGGTGTTATCAGAAGCAAACGTTAATAAGTAAGAATTTTAGGGATGATCCTTTCCTAATGATAAAATTATCTTAGTTTCCTTTCAATATTAATTCACAGTGGTGTGATTTTTGCCTTCAAATCTCAGCAATTGAACAACACACCACCTGTGCTTTTTTGTTTACTGTTTTAAAATTGACTCCTACACTTTAATTCTTTTGTGTGCTAATGAATAGCTGCTTAGAAACATTTGCTTATATAAATAATAAATATCTCTCATGAGGTAACTTCAAAGCAAGCATATTACTCTAATAAATAAAATAAGAAAATGCTGACAACTCACTGTAGTATAACTCATGCCACTAAAAAGTGATGTGGTTATATTTTCTTTGCCATGCCACATTTCTTGGCACACGTCAGGCAGCACCATTACGTAGGACGGGAGGAGTAATAGTAGCATCCATATTATATGTCTCAAAATTTTACAGTCACTGGACACATGACTGATATTATGCAGGAGAGCCTTACAAGATGATTGAATGTAAAGAAGTTTACAGAATCACTCTGCTTTTAGATGACCTGGAGAGTGGCTCACTGAAGTCCACACAACCTGGTTGGGCTATATGGAGAAAGTAAGTTGCTTAGAAATTATAGATGTGTTTGTATTACTGTCAGTGTAAGAGGGAAAACTTTGAGGGCAAATACCAGAGGGGCAGGAAATGTTTAGGACACGGGAAGAGACCAGGGAGGGAGGTAAGAGAATAGTCACGTGGTTATTGGTATATAATGCACATAAAATAGTTGCTCTTATTCAAACATTTTCCAGGAATCTGATTTGTACAGCTACAAATTTGGGGAAATTTATTCAAATATTTGGCAATCAGTTTTGCTTCAGAGAGTTTTGCCACTGCCCATTCTCAAGAAAAATTCATTCAAACTACGAATTAACCAACCCTATTAAAGTTAGTAAAGAAGACTATTTTCCAAACATGTATTTGTAATTTAAAACTTTATTTTGTCTAGTTTAATATTCAGAACATCACTGGAAACATAGAAACTTGTAGGTTCAAATGACTTTATATTGGTAGCTTTGAATAAAATATATTAGATAATGAAATGGTAATAAATACATTTGGATGATAACTATATATCAATATTTCACATACATATATAAAATTCATGCTTTGTGAATAGTTGACTTCTCCATATCATATTTTCATGGTGCTGAAATTCATTGCAAGTCTTACAGGTCTTCAATATGCTCAAGGTGGGTGAGGTAATATCTCTTATTGGACCAGCTTCTGCTGGGGTGAGAAACAAGTTCTTGAGATTACACAGAGCTGTTCTTCAGGTCTGGGAAAGGTACTCAGAGTGTCACAGCTAAATACAAGATGGAACAGATTTAGCATAAGTAAACAACACATATTTAAAGTGACCATCCCTGGTGAACAGTTTAATATTAGCAGCCGTGTTAGTCTGTATCTGTAAATAAGACGAGGAAGATTTTGTAGCACCTTAGAGACGAACCAGTTTATTTCAGCATAAGCTTTCGTGGGCTATAGCCTATGAAAGCTGCAACAAAGTCTTCCTCATCTTATTCAAGGTGAAGTGGCCCATTAATACCTCTTGAGTCATAAGGGAGGGAGAGGGGAGGATTAAATGGGTTATATAGAACCCATATGGAGTATTATCAGACAATTACATGCCATAGTCAACGGGGATCACATACTGAAACAAATGTTTCCTGAAAACACACTTCTGGCCTTCAAAAATCCCTCCAACCTCTCCAAGCTCATCATCAGATGCAAGCTCCCCAAAGACCAGGACATACCAACTCAAAGCAGCACCAGACCCTGCCAGAACTTATGCAAAACCTATAGACCTCTTTCCACTGTTACGATGGTCAACGCTCTCTACAACACATCTTTCAAGATTCCTGGATCCTACACATGCTTATCACAGTATGCGGTGTACCTCATTCAGTGCACTAAATGCCCCAATAACAACTATGTGGGTGCAACAAGACAATCACTATGTTGTAGAATGAACTCGCACAGAAAAATAAGACAAAAACACCATAGCAACTGTCAGTGAACACTTTTCACAACGTGATCATTGTATATCTGACCTCTCAGTCCTCATCCTAAAAGGAAAGCTGCATAACTCCTTCAAAAGATGAGACTGGGCATTTAAATTCATAACTCTGCTAGATACCAAAATTCATGGACTAAGTAGGAACACTGACTTCATGGCTTATTACAACAATCTAACCCACTTACCCCTCTGCCCCTACTCCCACCACTTTTTTTTTTCTTTCCCACCTAAGACTGGAGAGGTGTTAAGAGGACATTTCACTTGAATGGTCCCATAAGTAGTAAATGCATGTTTACTACTTATGCTAAATCTGTTCCACCTTGCATATAGCTGGGTTATATTTCCCAGACCTGAAGAAGAGCTCTGTATAAGCTCAAAGACTGGTCTCTCTCACCAAGAGAAATTGGTCCAATCAAAAATATTACTTCATCCACCTTGTCTCTGTAATATCCTGGGACCAACACAGCTACAATACTGCATTCAGTATGCTCTGTTGTTTATGTACATTTTCAGAGAGCATATGTATATTGGTATCACATTTTAAAGGAAAACACAACATGTAACAATGCTGAATTTTCTCTTTATTTCCCCTATTTTATTTTATTTTTGGTTGCTCTATAAAGAAAAAGAACATCTGTATCAGTAATAGCAAAACAAATATTTTTGACTAGCTCACAGATGAAAAGTCTGGTATTATAAACGGCAATGGCAATTCAAGGGTATAAAATACATTATTTTAGAATCAGTGGTCCATGAATAATATTGCTTCTATACTGGCCTTGCTCTAATACATGCAAGTGCATGAAATAAATCATGGCTTATTATAGTGTTGGAGAAGAATCAACTGGAAATAAAAGGAAATGGGCCTTAAGCCTAACAGAAACAGGTTTTACTTGTTTTGTTTCTACTCTTGCTGCAGAACTGCTAGTCTCCGTCTGCCACTGAAGTCAAGGATGGTATTTGGTCCAATAATATTGATCTAGTCATACCCTTTGACCCTGATTGAGATCTCATTTACTAGTGTAAATCATGAATAACTTCACTGAAAGAAAAGAAAGTATGTAATATTGTAATAAGGCTCTGTGTCTTTAAGGTGACTTTTTAAGTTTGTTTCTATACAATTGTCATGTAAATGTAGCATGCCAAAAAAAGTTCTCAGACACAAGTCAAACACAATAGTGCCTTTGATACATATTCACAATGTCTATTAGCATCAATTGGAGTTCAGTTGCCATATGGTTGAGCTCTGTCTGTGGCCCGTTTTTTAAAAATTGTTGCTGGCTGCAACAATATTTCTTAAACATAGTCATTCTTTTATTTTCCATTTTTGTTATTGAAGTCCAAAATTAGGAAGATAAGAATCTTTAACTACTTTAACCGTTGGCTTACAAACAGAGTAATCTATGTAATTCCCACGAAATATACCACTGATAAATCCATCACATCACTGTTTGTTTGTTTTTCCAATAGCCTGTCTGAGAGAGAATCCACTCAGCAATATAAAATAATTCCAGGATCCTTCATACGTTTAGGAGTTGTTTAAGATAGTCAATTGATTACAGAAATCCTGAATTTCATTTTAATGTGAATATCAAAAGGTGAAGGAAGAGTCTAAGCCTGTTTGTTACACTCACTCCAATTTTCTCATCTATTTTCCTTATTCTGTCAGATGTGATTATTTTAAGGATTAAAAGGAAAAAACTGGCTCAGTTGCTCTTGCAGCTGGGAGTTAATGGCAGAGTAACAATTCTCTAGATCTAGTGCAATTAAATCAGAGGGTGAAATCCTGGCCCCACTAAAGTCAGTGAGAGTTTTGCCATTGACTTCAGTGAAGCCAGGATTTTGCCCAGAGAGAATTACAACAGTTAAGAATCAGAGAGGTAGCCGTGTTAGTCTGGAATAGCAGAGGAAACAAAATCTTGTGGCACCTTAAAGACTAACTATAAAGTTTTGAAGCATGAGCTTTCGTGGGCTAATACCCACTTCGTCGGATGCAAGCAGTGGAAATGTTTAGAGGCAGGTCTGGGAAAGTAGGTAAGAACCAGGTGGGAGGTGAAAAGGTTAGTCCAAATAAGCTGAACCAGTTTGTTATTTCCGATCAGGGAGTGTGGATTATTCTTCTAGCATTTGAATGGGGTGTGTGAACATGGAGAGAGGAGAAACAATGTCTGTAATGAGCCAGCCATTCTAGATCTTTGTTCAGTCCTAGAAGGTGTGTGCTGAATTTGCAAATGAATTGAAGTTCTGCAGTTTCCCTTTGTAGTCTGGTCTTGAAGTGTTTTTGCTGCAGGATGGTGACTTTTAAATCTGCTAATGTGTGTCCAGGCAGGTTGAAGTGTTCCCCTACAGGTTTGTGTATATTGCCATTCCTAATATCTGATTTGTGTGCATTTATCCTTTTTCGTAGGGACTGTCCAGTTTGGCCGATGTACATAGCAGAGGGACACTGGTGGCATATAATGGCATATATGACATTGGTTGATGTGCAGGTGAATGAACCAGTGATGGTATGATTGATCTGGTTAGGTCCTGTGATGTTGTTGCTGGTGTAGATATGTGGGCAGAGTTGGCATCGAGGTTTGTTGCAAGTCATGCTTTAAAACTTTATAGTTAGTCTTTAAGGTGCCACAAGATTTTGTTTCCTCTACAACAGTTAAGTTCTCTTTTTTTGAGAAAAGCAGTGATACTATCCTTTTCTACCCTTGGTATCCAGTAACTGGTTGCATTTCTGTTTGGAAGTTGGAAGGTAAACAAGAAATCACTTTAAGAACCACAAGGTCATTATTTCTAAAGTGAATACTGCATTTAAACTGTTCTTATAAGACATTTATAATGTAACATGCATGCTAATTTTCCTAGTACCTGACTGCATTTTCCAATAATATGCTTTTGACATGCACATTTGCAAAAAATACAGTGAACGCTTTTTGTTTTAAACTGTAGAATATACAATTTCATATCCTTTAAAAAGTAATGTGCTTTTTTTCATCTTTCATCTTCATTTTGCTGTTACATGTAGGATATAGAGCAAATCATTCATGTTGCGTATTTAAAAAAAAAATTGGAGAGATTTCAAAATAACTCATATTAAATATACTTTTTCTCCATCTTAGACTGCAAAAAAGCAGGTTCCCTTAAATAAATAAAAAGTCTTAACCTGTTTCCTCTATTGTGTACCTAGTATTGCATTGCAATTCACTTTTTGACTGAACTGTTAATGTGCTAAAACTGTGTAGTCTTTACTTAGGCAAGTCTTCAATTAATGCCATTAGTGATGAGGCCAATAAAAGTTTTCTCTAAGTAAAGACTGCCAGATATGGTTCCCTGAATAGTCTCAGTAGTTCAGACTACAAATTTAAATAATAAATATAACCCCCTTTGCCAATTAAAAGGCAATAAATCTAATAGTTTACTATATGTTTATCATAAGATGCAGGCAAAATTCTAATTCAGATGCAGTAATTATACAGAAGTTTGATTTGGAAAATCTGGCAATCTGAGCAAAATCACTCACACACTCCTGCCCCTGCCTGCAGTTCCATAGACAATCTGTTCATTTACCAATCATACTGTGTTCTTATCAGCAATGTTTGAGCTGAATAATTTCCACAGAGGCCTTTGTAGAGGGAGTCCAGAGTATGTCCTCCTGCAGGGAAACTTTTTCTGTATCTGCATACCATGTGATATAAACTGACATGCTCCAAAGGCAAATGTTTGCTCTTAGGAAATATCTTGCATCCAGAAGTAGAGGCCATCCCTGGAAATGATGGATTAACTGGGCCCAGAGAGGAGGGGATGATCTCCAGATGACCCAAGGAGATTTTTCCCTCCTCCCCATCCTTCAGTTCAAACACTGCTCATCAGCATAATACTAAGGAGAGACATAATGTGGTAAGCGGAGAGAATCAATATCACATTTAGCTTCCTAACCCCTTTATTTCCCCCCAAATGTACAATATTTTATAAATTGGTAGCTCCAGGGTTATCTTCTTCCCCACACCCTCCAACCCTGAACAGTCGGCACCAAGACTTGTACAGATATTTCTGTTAACTCCAGCGTTCTTGAAAGCTATGATAAATTAATCCAACATGCATTTATACATTCGAGATTTCTTCATTGGCATTTCTTTCTCTTCTAAATTGGCATTATGTAGATGCATCACCTTCCATTACAGTTATAGGCAAACAGCATATAAACATATGTAATTGATTTCCAATCCTTCTGTCGTGTAGTGTATTGTTAATAAAGAATTAATTTTTCTTCTATTTGCTTTAAAATTAGAAATCCTTTCCTATTTTTTTTTATTCTGGGTTTTATTTCTAAATATGATTTGAGTTGTTGGGAGGTTTATTTTTCATAGCAAATAACAGAAACTCTTCTTTTAAAAAATCTAGTATTTCTTTCAGAACAGCTACTAATAAATAGGGTTTCACATGGTTCCTCATTGTCTATAGGTTTCACGTTGGGTTCTGTCAGAAAGAATGAGACTACGTGGTTGCTTCATAACAGTGCAATTTTCACATGACCACACATTTGCCTTTCAGCTTCTCTTTCCTTTTCTGCTGTTTGCTTTTTTTACCATCAATTTGTAAACTCACAGTCCTGCGTTTCTCTAGGTTTAGCAGCTCTTGGAAAAGCTCTTTCACATTGTGGTTCAACTTGGCAGAAGTCTCCATAAAGGCACACTTCCACTTCTTGGCCATGGCTTCTCCATCACTGCTCTCAACTTCTCGATTTTGATTTTCATCACTTTTATTCCCCACTAACATAATTGGAATGCTTTCCACATCCCCTTTAATCTGACAGATTTGTTCATAGATGGGTTTGAGTTCCTCCAAGGACTGTCGGCTGGTGATTGAAAATACCAGTATGAAAGCATGTCCTTTGGAAATAGACAAACGTTGCATGGCTGGAAACTGATGGCTCCCTGTAGTGTCGGTAATCTGCAAAGTGCATATGCTCTTATCACAGCTGATCACCTGCCTGTAGGTGTCTTCAATGGTAGGAATGTAGCTCTCTTTGAAAGTGCCTTTCACAAACCTCAAGACCAAGGAACTTTTGCCAACTCCTCCAGCTCCAAACACCACCACCCTGTAATCATTGCTTTGCTCAGGCATGCTTTTCACTGTATCTGATGCTCAACTAGGGGGAAAAAACCTAGGAAGGAAAATGTAGCAAAATATTAATACAGGTTTCCATGGGGAAAATGCTTTATGACTTCTATGGTAAGAGACATGAGAAAATGACTGAGAAAACATAATGGCATATTAATAATACATAATGACTCAAACGGACTGATCATGGGGTATAGAGCAATTCATTTCAACACTGTTTCTGGATTCCAACCCAGTGCAGGTTGATAATGAATGAAAATTACTGCTATTTTGTGCTTATCTGGTGGCCTTTGTAAATTGAATGTCTGACTTTAAGTCCAGTTGCTCATGGGTAGATGTACATAGCCCAAAAAATACCCAGCCATTTGACATTCTTGTTAACAGTATGTCTACCAAGAGACTGAATTGGTTATGGAGATGGAGCTACACTCTCACTAACAGAAAACGTACTTTGGGTCATTGTTGAAGCATGTCAACAGACCAGTATGTGTGAACTTATCCATCTGCCCATGCGATACCTCTTCTGTGGATAAAGAATTTGTCTCCAGTATTGTACAGTTCATATCTTTCAGAAGCAACACTTAAAACTAATGGATAAGTGCTAGTATTTCATTGGTAGCATTAAGTGTTTCATAGTCTGTCTTTGGGGGTTTTCACTACTTTGGTTTTGCCTCAAAAATAACATTTTATTTCCTAAATAAGCATTCTCATTTATAATTCAAGAGGGAAACTATAGTTTTTTATTCTGATTTTATTTCTTGAACGTTATAAGTTTTGCATGCTAATATTTGTCTATGTTTACCGGAAAAGAGAGATCTGCATTTTCATAGGACTTTGAAAAGAATCATAAAGTCAAATCTATCAAAGGAGTGATAATGCATGGTATACTTGGTAGTGATTTCTCTGTCAACCTTGAAGTTCAGCAGGTTCAGCAAGATTACCTGTCACCAAAAATCTGTCCCTAAGCAATTAACTATAAATCTAGTCATAATAATAATGTATTCCATGTGTAAAAACGTATCCAAGGTTCTGTTAACTATGGTAGTTCCAGAATTAGAGAAAGTTTGGCTATAATCATGGGTTTATCTAAGGGCTAAATCCTGCTGACTTTGGGACTGACACAGTACCCATTAGGGTCTCAATAAAATAATGTCTCAATAAAATTAGGACTGTCCTGATATTTAATCCTTTGTCCTGCATCCCGATTGACATACAATGAGGATGCCAATTGTCCCGATATTCACGTAAGGAGGCAGAAAGCTCTCCGCTTCCAGTACAGCAATTAATTCACTTCCATCCGTCATAATGAGTTTAGTTCTATTCATCAGTTTCCGAACAGAATTTTAGAGATGGAATTATATAAAAGGGGTGCTTTCATAGTCTTTCTGATCTAGATGAGGACTAGAGAAGACAGAAATTTTGCCTCAGTGATAGGACAGCCACAGAATGGTTGCATGTTTGAGGAATAGAAATCTCAGAAAGTACAAGATGATTACAAGGACTCTTCTTGACCATGAAATAAAGTGTAAAAACACACTAGCCAGACATGCAGATACACTTGCTGAGACACAAATACATGTAGCCTTGATAGAGAAAGCGAGAGCAAAGCCCATTCTGGGTATACGCCTGTCATATTAAGTTGCATGCTAAAAACAAGCACATATGTCACTAATCAAGCAGGCACTTCTGCTTTCCAGAACCTTTTAGAAGGTGACACTTCAGTAACCAGATTCTGAAAGAACTCTGCAAATGGAATTCCTATTGGCTTCTCCAATTCTGCAGTCTGCACTCACATGAGTCATCCCATAGTCAATGAAGGCAAAGGTACTATTTACTCCATTTTAGTGCCTAAGAATCTAAACAAAACTAAACACCAACCTTGCAGAAGAAACACATGGGTGGATCTGAAGAGTGTGGCCTTCATCATACTAGAGAAAATGAATCTACATATTTGTGCATGTAATTGTATGCTCAATTGTGACTAACTGTACATTTATTTATTTAATGTAGCCATATCTGGATAGTGTCTTTTTGCTGTATTAAAATGTATTAGAAAAAAGTCTAGCTGACTGGTAAAGAAAAGATACAACAAATGGCCAAAATTATCTTAACATGGACCTCACTTGTGAGCAGTCTTGAGCAGAGTTTTTCATGACCATTTGGTTGTAAAATAATAGGTAAGATTTTACCATATTTATCAGCGAACAAAATTTTTCATGACAAAAATGATATTTTTCTGATCCTGTTTTCATGGCCAAATAGTTTAAATTTTTCAACTATTCCAGGTGGAAACATGACACTTTTTAAAAGGAAAAATGTAACAGCTAAAATAGCTTCCCCCCCCACCCCCCGCAACCCAAAGATTCTATAAAGCGTCTTTAATTCTATGGGGAATAAAAAATGCTTTGTAAATATACAGGGCCCTGATCCTCAGTGGGTGTAAATTGTCCTACCACCATTGAAGTTAAACCACAGCTCCACCGCCAATTCACACCAGCTGAGAGTCTGGCCTAGGGATCGTTCATGCCATTTTTATGAGCAGAAAGAATCTCTTCACCGTGCTAATGGCAATGCCGTTGTATGTTAGAGCAGAAAGTCACCCAGGAGAAAATAACTCAAAATAACTTCTGTCTTTCTTCAGGGCATTTAAGTACAATACAAAGCTATTAGTCAAGTCACCTCAGGTTGAAATATAGTGTGTAGAGTGCAATAATTAAAATTCTCTCATGCATTCAGTATGCCTGAAAAGACAGAAAACAAAATTGTTGCCTGAGTGTTTTTGCTACTATGGCAAGTTGCCTTGTTTTTATAATTGGATTAACAAAAAATACATATATTGATAACTACCATGTTTTAAAGTTTTTCCCACAATGGCAACTCCATGCTCTCCAGGAGGCTATTGGACAATGGATCTTAAAGTTTTTAGAAAGTCTTTTATTTATTATTAACTAGCAAAAATACCCGGCATTGCTCGGGGTATTTGTAATTGGAAACTGGGATGTAAAAAGACTACCATGTTTTTTATTAATACAAATTTTGTTCAGATGTCTCAGCGTTGCTCGGGTCCATTGGAGGGGGGAGGGGGAAGAGAGCTGAGCGAGTGCGGGGTCCGTTGGAGGGGAATATTATGACATCATAACTATGTCACAGAGAACAGCAGCTGTTAACCTGCTGCCCAGCTGATGTGAATGGGCTTTAAAGAATTTCACCCCTGGGGGGCGTCAGAGATGAGATTTGAAAAATTTTCAACTCTTACCCTGATTAGGACCCTAAAGCCTATAACTGTACCAAATTTCAAGTCTCTAGCTCAAACGGTGTGGAAGGAGTAAGGCAGCATACATACAGGCATACACCATTTGACTTTTATATATATAGATACCTTTGCAAAATGTAGGTTTCATATGTATTTCAACTGTTTTGGAGCTAACTTTCTCTATAGTAAAGGAGGGGAATCTCCTGGTGTCTGGCATTAAATGTAACAAAATCCTTCATATTGTGAGGAGGGACTTCAAAGCTATGGTACGATTTTGCTTTGGTCAGATCATTTAAGTGGTGCAAAAAGTCATTAAGCCAATTGACTTGTGCTCTCTCTGGGTTTTCTTAATGCCTGCTATGCAATATAGAATTTAGAATGAAGTATATTCCAGGGAGCTCTTAATGGTGTTGCTGTGCATTCTCTTTGCCTGAAGCCATTCTACCTTATGCCGTCAGATCTCACAAGCTAGTAAGCAGGATCAGCAAGAGGATTAAAAACCTCTAAGGAACACCTAGATGCAGCCAGGAAAGGGAGATGGCAACTTGTTAGTTGTCCTTTGAGCCAGATGAGAATGACAGTGTGGTGAGAGGGGCACAATTTTTGAAGATGTCATCTTTCGGATGAGATGTAAAACAGAGACCCTGGTCATTAAAGATCCCCTAGTTCTTTTCATAAATATAGTTGTCAACCCTGGGAACGGGAGGATTAGTATATTTTAAAAATGCTTTAGGCTTTAGAGTTTTGCCATTAGTCAATATTTGTTAATTTTTAATTTTTCTTAGAACAAGTGATAAGAGATCTCCCAAGAACATTTGCTTATACAGGCACTCCCATGTATTTTTCAGTTGGCTAGGAATCCCATCGAGTGTTAGTGTTCAGCTAAATTAAGGCCAAATAATAATGTCGAATTCTCTTTAAGAATAATGGGCAGGTTGTAGGATCAACTGATACTAAATCTTCTTTGTGTTCCAGAATTGAATAGCCTTTGATATGTTTTCTGGTGAATCTTAGAGAGAAGGCCTAATGGTCAGATGGTTGGTGCTGACAAAGTATTGAGGTTATAGAAATAAAGAGAATCTGTTCAAGTGATTTAGGTGTCAATTCAGCAAAGCATTTACGCAGTTGCAAAAGATGAGGTGGAGGTGAGATAGAGATGGAGGTGAGTATGTGCTTACAAGTACTTTGTGAAATCGAAGCTATAACTTAGTCTGATAGAACATTGTTCCTGAATACTGGGTATAAGGCATGCATGTAGCAAAAAAGCTGTCAACAGTAAAAAAATATAAGTAAAAAGGAAGTCAATGATTTTTGTCTAGGTCATTGGGTGCAGCAATTAGTAATTATGTAATTATTTCTAAATATGCTGGGCCATGTTGACCAAATGGTATTCTATTATTGAACACTGGAAAGATTATTATTTATGTGGGTTTAGAATTGCATTGAAGTAGTCACTGGAAAGGTTACCATGTGTGGGAGGAGGAAGGGAGTTACTAATTGGATGAGTGATTGGGTGGAGGCTTCAGGAGTTTTGTTCAGGGACCATGAGCAGAAGCAGGATTAGTGTTGGTCAGGGTTCATGATGAAAGATACTCAAAATCAAATTGCAGTAAATGGGAGAGGCAATACTGACTAATTGGCTTGCTTGTGAATCCAGTCAGGCTGTAGTAGAATAATCTGGTTTCACAGTGGACAGCATTGGTTTCTATACAGGGAAATAAAAATGATACGTCTCTGGGCCCTCACACTCCATTTTCTGTCTGGAATGCTCTCTCCAATAATTTTTGCTTGGTTTTTGAGAATAAGTGATATCTTCTACTCCACATATTTTGTAAAATGCACAAACTCAAATGACAAAGACACACAAATTAAGAACAAAATAGTATAATTAAGACTAAATGATAAGTAAATATAATAAGTAAATTAAATACAATGAAACATACTTATATATAAAAAATCTCTTTCCAGTTATTCTCTATTGAAGTTTTCAATGTTTTTTTGAAGGAATTTGGCAGATTTTAAGGAGACCATCTTTCTCCATTGGGACTTATTTTGATTACAGCAATATTTCACTTCTCAGCTGTAGCTGATATTTGTTGAAATTACCAACTTTTTCAAATAAGATAAGAGCCTCATTAGACTTACTTGGAGAAGAAAAACATACAATTACATTTTTTTATTTTTATCTCAACTGTGCATGACATTGATTTTAAGTCAGAGTTACTGGACATTAAATGGAAGCACATTGTACATCCCAGAAGTGGATTTGCCTTTTACATGCTGTTGCCTTGCTGCACATCCATCTTAAAGCAGGAATACAAAAGGATGCAAGCTCTTCAGTGCCACCCATCCAGTCTAAACCAGAAACTATCCCATTAGCTGCAATAACTATTACAGGGTTTGGCAGTACTCCCACCCTTTAGAAAATCTGGGAGACTGATCTCTGTTGCATCAGTTTTCCTCTGGTGATAAATTAATTTGCTCCAGAGGATCTGCTGCTGACGTTCACTGTGTGAGAGGAAAATTAGAGTCTTCGTGTCACTAGTATAAGTCTCTTCTTCCTCATTTTAAGGGGCTGATGAACTTTGCTTTTCTCTTTTTCTTTACATCCTATTCAAGTGTTGTACAGGATCTGGGAAAGGGTTTATTGTTTGGGGAAAAAATTAATAATCTTAAACAGAAAATAGGTCGAGGTTCAACTTAGATTTGAAGACATGTTCTCACCTGGAAGTTTTTATTTGCTGTCTTTCCAGCAATTAGAGTAAGATAATATAATTGGTCCCTAGTTCCATGTGAAACTTTGATATAACCCCAGAAAACAGCTGTTTGCTGATCCCATATGATTTTTTCCCCTTGCTATGCTGAAATAAGACAACCAAACAGACTGCTTTTTTTTTAAAGGTGACACCTTGCTGCGGGTGAGGTGCTTTTTACTAGAATGGGTGTTTAAAAAGGAAGAGAGAGAAGAAATAAAATCCATATTTCTAATACCAGGTAACAGCATTCACAAATGCACAGTGGTTGTTTTTCCTCATGGATCCAATCTGTAACATTGATGGTTGCTTGATTAAAGCAACATGAAAAGTATTAAAGGAAAAAGAATCTGAAGAACTGAATAGCAAGTCAATATATGGTAAAGGCAGTAAACTATTGAACCAAATCTTCTGACGTGAATGCAGTTCCCACTAAACTAAGGTGTCTAAATGCTCTGATGCACATATGCAAATTAGGGGTGAAGTGGACAAATGTGTACATTGATTTTAGAAGTTTCACCCCTATTGCAAAATCATTCATGCAGAGGCACAGCAAAATACAAATACAGTATAATAAAATGATGCCCCTTTTTAATTATAAACACAGACACACAATGAAGGGTCTTGTTAAAAAGGGAAAGAAACTGTTGGGGGCAAATAAATAGAGACCCTCAAATGGTCATTGTAAAATCACATTTGAACAAGAAAATAGCAAGGTGCTTTTTAAAAGGGTTCTGGGAGGAAAATTAGAGAGTTTCAGTGGGGAATTCATTCATTCTATACCTTACCACAACACAACTGTGGTCATCTACTAGCTTTGGACACAATGGTGGGACCTTCAGCTAGTCAGATGTGTCTGAGCTAGGCTGACCATACGTCCCGTTTTGAACGGGACTGTCCCGTTTTTTACATATTTTCGGACCGTCCCGTCTTTTTAATACAAATACCAATTTTGTCCTGTTTTTTGTAAAAAACGGAACGCGGCTTTACTCGCCTTTATTCTTTCCAGAGACAAACGCGTAGGAACCCATCCTGCCCTCACTGTGATCAGTAGCAACACTTCAGTGGGAGCAGGGCCCTTGAACTAACCAGACTGGGGCCGCTCTGTGGACACTACCCTCCCTCTCTGTTCGGTAGCTCTTGAGCCAGCAGCCTGTGGAGCGAGAGGCGAGATCTGGCCCCACGCGGCCGCCCCGTCATCCAGGGCTCAAAAATGCACCTGCATAGGGTCTGTCTTTGCAGAGGACACAAGAGGTCGCACCTCCCCCTGGTATTGGAGCTCAGCAGAAGCACCTGAAAACGCAGGCAAGGTGCAGGCAGCAGAGAGAGGGAGAAAGGCAAAGAGATCAAAATCGCCGCTGAGCAAACTGCATCTCGCCAGCCCAGCACCAGTGTCCCACCGCTGGACAGGTGATGGAAAAGATGCCCGAGAACTATTTATTTCTAATAACTTCCGTCCGGCAGCTCCCCCGCCGGCGCCCCCGTCTCCACTTCAGCCCCCGGCCGCGGCTCTGGACAGCTCCGCTCCACCGTCGGCTTCAGCCTGCCGCCCGCTGCCTCCTCTTCTCTCTATCCCTCCTTCTTCCCTCCTTCTCTCCATCCCTCCCTTCCTCCCTTCTCTCTCTCCTTCTGTCCGCTGCCTCCTCTTATCTCCATCCCTCCATTCTTCCCTTCCTCCCTTCTCTCTCTCTCTGTCCGCTGCCTCCTCTTCTCTTGCTCCCTCCATCCCTTCTCTCTATCCCCCTTCTCCATCCCTCCATCTCTTCCTTCCTCCCTTTTCTCTCCTTCCATCCGCTGCCTCCTCTTATCTCCATCCCTCCATCCCTCCCTTCTCTCTATTCCTCCATCCCTCTCTTCCTTCTCTCTATCTCCCTTCTCCATCCCTCCCTTCCTCCCTTCTCTCTCTCCCTCCGTCCACTGCCTCGTCTTCCATCTCCCTTCTCTCCATCCCTCCTTCTCTCTGTCCCTTGCCTCCTCCATCCCCCCTGCTCCCTACCCCATCTCTTCTCTCATCCATCCATCCTCTCCCTTCTCACCTTCGTGCCTTCTCTCCCTCCGTCCCCTCCATCCTCTTCATTCCCCCATCTCTCTCTCCCCCATCTCTGTTCTGTTTATTCCTCCATCCCCTCCCAGTCCCCCCTCTGTCTCCCCCCCGCCCAGCGCTGGGGGGCCAGGTGGGGCCATGGCGCTGGTCACCTCGCCCACCGAGCTGGAGTGCCTGGCCAAGCTGCTGTTCTGCCGCAAGGGGGCGCTGCACCAGAAGGTGATCCACGAGGTCAAGAGCCACAAATTCACGGCGCGCTTCTTCAAGCAGCCCACGTTCTGCAGCCACTGCACTGACTTTATCTGGTGAGACCCCCCTAGAGCCCCCCCAGACCTCCCAGAGCCCCCCTAGAGCCCCCCCAGACCACCTAGAGCCCCCTGACAACCCCCATGCACCCCTCAGCCCACGTTCTGCAGCCACTGCACTGACTTCATCTGGTGAGACCCCCCAACCCTGTCCCGTTTTTGCCATCCCAATGTCCCGTTTTGTCTCAAGGAAATATGGTCAGCCTAGTCTGAGCATAAATATTTCTCAGCACAAAGCAAAATGAGCAGACAGATCTTGAATGTATAGCCAGAGCCAACACCAACAAAAGCTTTAAAAACAAGCAGTACCTATACATATTCAAATCCACTACTTTAAAGAATAGAAATGAAGAGAATACAAGTCAGATGTAATATAATCATGATAGCTCAAACTGGTGAGCAGTCATACTATTGAACAAGTTCCAAATGTTGGTGCATCTTTGCTGAGAGGTCTGTGAAGAGGTTATTACAATGATTGAGCCTCAGGGTCACAAAGGCATGCATTTCTGCTACTAGACTATCTTCAAATAAACAAAAGTGCAGCATAACTGCGGGAAAATCACTTTTGGTTCAATGCAAAAAACATGGTCAAAAGTGATACCAAGGTTCTTAATCTTTGTGGCCACATGCCTACACAAATAGGGACACAAAGAAGAGACATCCTGCTATCAACAACATCTACTGAACAGCAAGACTTCTGTCTTCCCAGTGTTGAGGATGCAATAGCTGGACATATCATTCAAATGTTTTTTCTCAGACTTTAAGATTCTATAGGACAATAGATTTACAGCTGAACCGCTGAAATTCTCCTGTGGTTAGAAATGACCACATACTACTGGAGATAGCATGGAATCTTGTAGTATTCCTCATTTTATAATCCTTAGCAATCACACCCCAGAAAAAGCCATCTGTCAGCAAAGAAACACCAAAATGTCCAGTTGACCCAAATCTAAAACCTGTAGGATTTGTAAATACTTTTGATTCAGTGAAATCTGTAAACCCCGGCAAAGGTAGCCATAAAGATCAACCATGAACGTTCCATTTATATTGAGGGGTGTGTGTGTGTGTATATATATATATATATATATATATATATATATATACACACACACATATGTTAGTGCATACATGCACTATCTATATATAGTTTGCATATATACATAGAGGCAAATACATATTTAGTGCATGTAAGTGTGTTCATGTATTTTAAAAAATACTTTTATGGATATTAGTTAAATCATGTTGCTCTATCCTGAACTTTCACACCATTGTGACTGTGTACTTCAGCATATAAACAGCCCACATTTTACAGAAAAAATAGCAATTAGAGTAAGATGAGCTGTTGAGTAAAAATAAAAATGGTCAGCCTGCAAGAGAAATACTCAAGAGTTGTCTAAAATTTAGTTCTGTTACTTTAGAAAAATCTTTTTTATTATTTGATTCAAACTCAACATTTTCCCCTTCCCTTTTCCATCATTTATGGTTAAATGTTTTCATTTAAACAGGACAACATATTTTGACCAATGGGTTGTATTGGTGTAAATGAGGGCAGAATTTAGCCCATTGTATTTGAATTAAAATATTTTTCAGTGTTGTTGCAAAGCTATTACTGATATCCCAGTACACTGAGACATACTTTTCCACAGATGGCCAGCACTCTTGTCACTAGCTCCAGTCTTTCTTTCCAGCCATTACTTATAACATGTCATCTGCATGAGATCTGCAGTTAGGACTAAATCTTGCAATCTTCACTCATGCAAAATTCCCATTGACGTCGTGGGACTTTTGCCTGAGGAAGGACTGCTGGATTTGGCTAAGAAAAAAATTTCACCTAATTTTAATACATAGCTAATGTTTCTTATACAATGCTAAGTAGAAAAATGATTTAAGAATATTACCTGAGAAGGAACACAACTCAGCCCAAACGCTCTTCAGTTTTTGCCTGTCATAGTACCAGCAGTGCAGCCTTTCTGTTGTGGGTTTTCCCCGAGAGAAAGATGTCTGTTTTTAAATAAAGGAGCTGTAACTCAGCCGTCTGCTTCTCTCTTGTGTCTTGGTTGCTGCTGCTGGTTGATTCTTGTTCTGTTGCCTGTGCTCTTGCTGCGCTGGTCCTGGTCTAGTGTGTGTGTGTGTCTCTCTCTCTCTGGGTGCGTGGGCCGTGGTTAATGCTTTTGTTGGCTTGGTTGCAATCTCCCTACAGACACACACTCTCTGCTCTCAGAGATGGACTGAATTCAGCTTCAGCTGCTGCTGGTACCTAAATGGCGACTGCAAAGCTCATCTAAGCTTTTAAGTGCCACCTACTGAATAATTGTGGAACATATATATGTTTTTAAGGGCTGGAATTTTCTGGTCACTTTACCAAATGCAATGTTATTTGTACAATTAGTCTTGTATTTAATTATTTTAGGTCCTCCAAACATTTAGTATTCTGACATTTTAAAACTGCTGTATTTGTTTGTCTATGCACACACATCTCCCTTTTCTCTAAGTAGCTAAACATGGAGCAAGCACTTTTAGCTTTATAAAGCTTGCCAAGCTATGCTTAGACTTGTCCTCATCTGGTGTAAATTAGTGTAGCACCACTCACTGAGCTGTGCTGATCTACATCAGATGAGGAACTGTCGCCTTATGGCAAAGATTTATCGGAAAAAATGCAATAAAATAATTCGTTGTAAATGAAATTAAAATCACTTCTTGGTCTAATGATCTAACAGCCTTGCAAAATTCCACTCACCTGAAGCAAGTGAGGTTTTTTGCTTGTTTGTTTTGGGGATTTGGGGGGGAAGGAGTTAAATAGTTTCATTTTAATTAATGAATAGTCACCATATTAAAATGAATGAATAGATTTTAGGCCTGCACTGGTAAATCTTCATGATTAGTTGTGAAAATCTGATCTAAAGGCTGTCACTCTCTTTCTCTTCTATACTAATAAAATCCCCATTTTAGCATTCAGAAGATTGTTTTGTTCAAGGCCAAATCTCAGGTCCCATTGCAGAAACCACCAAAAAACCAGGCTGTCTATAGTTTGTGGGGTAGGAATCTCGCCATAACTCAGCGGCTTGGAGCACCAATATCTTCTACCCCAACCCTTCATTCAGAGTTTGTGTTATGTAGGTGTGTGAAGTCTTGAAAGAATTGGCTTTGTACCCATCCCGCCAATGAATGATGTCTCTGAATGTGCTACGGTGGAGCTCTGGTTCTGGACAGGGTGCAGGAGGTGCAAAGTACCTTGGAGCAGCCTCACTATGCTATGTCTGCCCCTCACAATGGTTCTGCGGATGTGTAGTTTTTCAGGCCTTGAATGCCTGCTGAAGGGGCCAAATGGTAAACTCACTGTGGCTTCACTGGGTGGCCTGATGTTTGGAATTCAATGACACTTACTTCATGACGTTTTGTTTTGCTTATTTTCAGCATGACTCCATTATTAATCTTAATGGACACCAGCTGAACACAGCTATGAAAAGTTTTTCCAGTAGATGTGTGTGTCACAGTAGAAATGTAACCAGATTATGACCATTTAATGTGCCTAGAGGAAGCAATCTGCACCAGATATAGGATTGGAACAGATAACTTCCTACCTCCTTCCCCCACATGCTTCCCGACAAGAGATTGTGACTCTGAGCCCCAGTGGTATTAGAGAATTGTAACCATCTCAGCAATGAGCACCCTTCCATTGCTAAGTGTCGTACTCTAGGAGCTTTCCGATACAGTGAGTCAACCTTGACTTTCAGTTCCACTGGTAACCCCCCCCCTCCCCCCCCCTCCCCAGTGTGAGAGTGGAATTTGGCCCTGTATGCTTGAATCAGAAAAGAAGTTTACCGTAATTCTCCAGATTCCACTTGGCTGTTCTTTATCAGCATGCAGGCACAGTCTGTAGTAAATAGTTTTCCAGCTTACGTATCTGAATTGTGATCCTGTTGTTATTGAAATCAATGGGAATTTGGCCATTCACTTCAAATGGAGAAAGAGCAGGAGCAGGCCCGTCATGAGCTATGATTTTCTGTGAGTTTTTCACACGTTAAATCTCCAAGCCGTGAATGAAGATTGAACTGCTGAATTACATTTCAGCCAATTTTTTTTCTAATCTAAGTCATCTGCTTTTAAGAAAATGTCCTTTTGAGATTCACATTCTTTTCAATGTATTTCATATCCAAAATATTCCCTTGGTCAATGTGCATGATTCTCCCCTACCCAAAAAATTATTTTTTCCTTTGGAGATGATTGGTAAGTCCCTATACTGACATGCGTGGTTTCTTGTGCTGGAATCCTTACGCAGGCTACATCCCTTTTGAAATTATTAGAAGATTTGCCTGTATATATGTGGGCCATTAATCTTTGTATTGACAGTGATACCATGTGTGACAAGGTGTTCACCCCACACAAACCCTGAGTGTATAAGTGTGGACCAGAAGGGGCCAGTTAATTTTGATGGAGGGAAGCCAGGGACTGATAAGCACTAATTGCACATGAAGCCCAGCTGGAGGAGGAGTTGCGATAGGGACTTTAAAAGCATGTGACAGCAGAAAAAGCTACTGGTATAACAATATGTAGCTAAAGGCAGGAAAGATAATATAAGGGAAATGGATGAAAATGTAGTGCTTATAAGCAAAAATAAATTTACAGCATTTATGATAGAACTGATTAATTGCAATTTACAGACAGGGAAGAAGATTGAAAAAATAAAAATTATAATGAAAGTATCAGAAAAGTATTTGCATCTGGGCAGCCTCTCAATAGACCACATTCATCACAATTTTAAATGGAAGTAATAGTGTTGCTTAAACATCATGGTTTTAACAGTTTTTTGCTAGAATGCACATAGTTTAATAAGACATGGTCAATAATTAGAGAACACTGGTTTTAAAATGGAAGACAAACCTGACATGATATGTGTACAAGAAACATGGTTAGTGCGAAAACATGGTTTAGACTTCCAGGATATGATATAATCAGACATGATAGAGAAATAACAAGAGGAGGAGGGCTCTGTATATTTATAAAGAGAAGGTCTTAATTATGTTGAAATAGATGTATTGAACTTAAGTGTTGTGTTCAACACTGTTGAGAGTCTTTCGCAGAATAATAGTACCTTTAAACCCATTGTTATTATTTCCAACCCATGTGAAAAACTAAACAATTCAGATTTGGAAAAGTTAGTTAAGGAGGTCAAAGGCCAATGTATTATTTGTGGAGACCTTAGTAACCATAATGAGTTGTAGGGAAGCAGGAAAATTATTATTGATTATAATGGCAAGCAGTTTATTGATATGCATAAGCTGGCAATGCTCAATAGTGGAGCTCCTGCTAGCTTTCATTAGGTGAATGGATGGAACCTTTTCATGTTTAGATCTGAAAACTGCAACAAGTAATATAGCAAGCAAATACAGCTGGGAAATCTGTAAAGAAAATGGAATGGGAAGTGATCACTTCTCTATGCCAATTATATATCACAGCCAAAAATAATGTTAAAAACACTGAAGGAATTCATACCTGGAGCGTTAGAAAAGCAAACTGGGGACTCATAAGAGTAAGTGTGCTGAGTAACTGAGTACCAATTATATAAGTGATAATTTAGAGGAATTTCATGATAATATAATAAAGGGAGTTGTAGCAGCAGTCAACCTGCCGGATGTCAAATTGCCACAAACTTAGAAATCCCGTTTCCTCATGGAATGAATATTGTAAAGCAGCAAGTAAAGAAAGAAATAAGGCATACAAACAATCAAAAAGAACAGTGAATAGCAAGCTATATGAGCTATAAAAGATGTAAAGCAGTGACACAAAGAACTATTAAAAAGGCAAAGAAGGAGAGTTGGAGGAAGTATTGTAGGGAAGTGAAGAAAGAGTTCAACATTGCAGATGTATATAAACCAGTTAAAAGAATGAAATGGTATATGGAGTAAAACCAAATTTATACGTGGTCTTAGAGTAAATGATAAAGTTGAAAACTCTAATTTAGAAAAAGCAGACATTTTTAGCAAGAGTTCCAAAAAGATGGTGGTGACACAAATCAAAGTAAAGAGTTTTGTGAACAAAAAAAGTAGAAAACTGAGAGATCTTACAAGGCTAGGTAGAATGTATGATGATGTACTGACTGAAAATTTCAGCATACAGGAACTCAGAAAAGCTATAGACAAAAGTAAAATACAGCCCTAGGTAAAGAGAGCAAGACTTGATGCATATAGGCCTATTACCCTCACACAATGTGTGGGCAAAATTATGAAAAGAATGATAAATAAAAGATAAGTAGCATAGTAGGAAATATGAAATTATTAAGTGTGTACAAAATGATTTCAGGAAAGGAAGATGCACAGTTGATCATATTGTAAGAGTAGAAACAGAAATACAAACAGCCATGGGGAACAGAGAGTTTATGATAGCTATCTTTCTGGATGTTTAAAAAGCATATATGTAATGGTATGGAAGGAAGGCTTGCTATACAAACTAGCTGCAACTGGAATAAGAGTAAGAATGTTCTGGTGTGTACGACTTCTGAAGTGATAGAACCATAGAAGACAGGGTGGGGGCAATTTTGTAGAATATTTATAAATTTACCAATGGTAGTCCCTGCGTAACATGATTCAGAATGGGAAAATACTCAGGGATTGAAATTCTCGCTGGCTAAAACAAAGGGAATTATTTTCACAGAAAGGAAGATTGGGAAATAAACAACCTATGTCTTTATACCGAAAAAAGGCAGGTAGTTCAAAATTTTACATCCTTAGGAATTGTGTTTGATAACAAACTGTCTTGGAAGGGTCATATAGATATCAAGACTAAATGTAATGTATCTGCTTAAAAGTATTGTAGGAAGAATTTGAATGCACATAAGAACATGTTGCTCATGCTTTATAGGACACTAGCGAAAATACCCGGCGTTGCTCGGGTCTGTCAGAGGTGGGGAGGGGGCAGAGAGCTGAGCGAGTGCAGGGTCCGTTGGAGGGGGGAGGGGGCAGAGAGCAAACCTGACACCCCCACCTCACCCCCCGACCAAACCCGACACCCCCACCTCACTTACCCCTCGACCAACCCCGACTCACATTTTCACCCCCCACCCAAACCCAACACCCCCACATCACCCCCCTACCAACACCCCCTGACCAACACCCACACCTCACCCCCCATAGACCAAACCTGACACACCCACCTCACTTTCCCCCCAACCAAACCCGACACCCCTACCTACCACCACAAACAAACCTGACACCCACACCTCACTTACCCCTCGACCAACCCCGACCCCCCTCCTTACCCCCCCCACCAACCCCAACACCCCCTGACCAACCCCAACACCCACACCTCACCCCTCACCCACCCCGACACCTTCCCACCCCCCCAGACCAAACCCAACACCCCCGGCTCACTTACCCCCCGACCAAACCCGACACCCCTACCTCACTTACCCTCCGACCAAACCCAACTCGGGTCCGTTGGAGGTGGGGAGGGGGCAGAGAGCTGAGCGAGTGCGGGGTCCATTGGAGGGGGGAGGGGGCAGAGAGCTGAGTGAATGCAGGGTCCATTGGAGGGGGTATTATGACATCATAACTACGTCACAGAGAACAGCTGCTGCCCAGCTGATGTGATTGGCCTTTAAATAATTTCACCCCTGGGGGGCATCAGAGGTGAGCTTTGAAAAATTTTCGACTCTTACCCTGATTAGGACCCTAAGACCTATAACTGTACCAAATTTCAAGTATCTAGCTCAAACGGTGTGGAAGGAGTAAGTGCATGTACATACACGCACGCACACATACATGCACGCATACACCATTTGACTTTTATATATAGAGATTAATAAGACCAGCTGTAAATTATGGGATGCCAAGCCTTTAATTCAGCTTCTAAATCAACACTTAAAAAAATCAGAGCCAATCTAACACTAAGCTCTGCAAATTACATGTGGAATGAGCACTATGACACCATTTTGTATGCTGCACATAGCAACAGGTGAAATGGCTATAAATTTAAGGATGAAAGTGTTAGATTTAACCTTTTGAGCTATGGTTAATAAAAACAGTGAAGATAAGAGACCTAAATGAATATACAAAGACTGTTGGGAATTAAATAAACAAGAAGTATCTGGGTCCCGCGAACTCCCGCATGCTAACAGAGTCAACAAGTGGGTAAAATACTTGGGTGAAAATGAAGGACTGAAAGAAATTAAAATCTTTAGTAACAGGAAATCAAACTACAGCTGGACAGTTGTCTCTCTAGTTGTGGATTTCAAATTATGCAATTAAACAGAGGGGAGAGCAGGACTGTCAAGTATGATTAAGATTTATGAGCTTATATATGGCAAATGGGGTCAGCATTGTCAAAACTACACTGATAGCTCTAGAGGTGATGACATAAGTAGGCCTAATTTTGTGGTCATTATGATTGCTGAATTGATGGGTTTACCGTTGGCACTGACCTGGATAAGGTACATCCAACTGTTATTGCTATCCTATCTGACTAATCATTTATTAAGTCATTCTGGCTTTCTGAGGCTCCCTTTTTGATTACCACTATACCTAATAAAATATTGTTCTTATCTGTGGAGATAGTATAATTAGGTGTACATTTAGTAATAGTGTGGATTCAGGTGCATGTCAGGATACTGGGGAATGAAATGGCAGAGGCAAACAATGCCTTAAAAATTGAGGGTGCTGATATAGAAATCCTTCTGAGTAAGTAGAACTTAAGAAATGGCAAGAACTTTGGACCAAGGTTCTATGAATTATGTCCTAAACTGGAGGATAATGGTATACTTAATAGATGTGAGAAAAGAAGTGAAGTAACTATATTTAGAGTGCTAATAAGTCAATGTGACCAGAACAGTTATTTATATTTACTAAATAAGCACAAAGACAGGTTGTATGACACATGAAAAGTCCAAGAAACAGTTGAGCCGCTCCTGTGGCAATGCAGGGATAAGATGCTTTTTGAGAAATTGAGATGCCTTATGGTGAAAGAGTAGAGTCTGAAAGTATTGATGAGAGTACTGGGAAAGTGGGGTAACATTTATAAAGCATTACTTTGCTATTTTAAGGATCCCGGACTCCATGAGAGGATGTAGATTTTTACATAGGCAAAAATTGCTATAGGTGGTGGTCATAGCATCACATGCTGAGGCTGCTGTGCCATCATATGATAGGAAAAGAAAAAGAAGAGGCATCAGGAGGACATCTGCAGTTACACCGCAGAGGGAAAGGGAGTTGGCTAGACCAAGGAGAAGATTCAGGAGGAGCACGTGCATACTACATGATTACATCTATCTACTGGTTCCTTGCAGGGAGTAAAGAGCCATAATGGGGCAAATTCTGGTCTCATTAGTAGTCATGCAGTCCCACTGAGTTCAATGGTGGGAGGAAGGTTGTGAGGTATCTAGGAGGGCAGAACTTGCTCAGTGTTTGTAAAGAACATTCAGAATCTCGGACACACATCACCACATAATAATTAAAAATACTTCATTAGATAAATGTCCTACAGCAAATGTCACAGACGTAAATCCTGGTCAGCAGCATACAAGCTTGTGATGCAGGCTGGCTCCACATGCCCTTTGTGTGGACAGGGTTGACCAGGTCTGAACAGCTTCAAAGAGAGCCTGTGTGGTCAGTGGTTGGATTTGCTCCTTAATGCCTATCCTAAAGCCTTTTTTTTAATTTACCAAGACTACAGGGATGGCAAGGGGAACAGCTGCCTCCTTCAATCTAGTGCACTGTGTTTTGTTTTGTTTTTAATTCATGCTTAATATAACACTGACCTAGTTCTGTTGTTCATTTTAAAGAATACCCCAAAAGATACCAAGCAATATTGCTGTGAAATTTTAAAATATGTACATGTACATCTCATTCATTCCCAATTGACAGGGAGGCTTTAGGAGGCAGAGGCACAAAGCCCTGGGAGAATCTTACTATTAAAAGCCTCATACACGAGGAAAGTCTTACGCAATCTGTGTGATCACTGTGCTGCTGAAAGCATAAACATAGTACTCCTGATTTAGAGAGGGAACTTGGGAAACAAGTGACCTGCTTAGGAAAATGTGGGCTTGTCTAAAGCTTGTGCACACATTTAGAGAGTCACACATGCAAGGTCCTGATAAAAGAGAGAGCTTCTTGGTCAACACTGAATTCGTGTTACGTGTATGTTATGTAAAAATGAACATACAGTAAAACCTCCATTTAACGGACTAATTCGGGCGAGGGGGTGTCTGTTAAATCAAAAAGTCCGTTATTTAATAATAAAAAAAAACACGAGCTGTCGGAGCAGCAGCCTGCCTGCCACAGGGTCGGGGCGGCAGCTCCGCAGCCCACCCGCTGCCGGGACCCGGGCAGCAGCCAGGACCCGGCAGCCAGCCCGCCCACAGGTGGGAGCCGGGAGCCAGCAGCCCGCCTGCAGGTGGGACCCGGCCGGGAGCCGGCAGCCAGCCCGCCCGCCCGCTGGCGGGACTCGGGCGGGAGCCGGGAACCGGCAGCCAGCCCCCGAGAAATGGATTTCGGATGCATCAGACTTACTCAGAAATTTTGTCCGTTGCATCCGAAGTCCGTTAAATCGAGGTCCGTTAAATCGAGGGTTTACTGTATCTCCAGCTGTCTCTTCGGATCACAGTAGAAAGAGATTGAAAACGCACATTAAATCCTTTGTTCGCCTAGTAAGGCAGGACAAAATTCCCACATAGAAGAGGCATCAGATTTCAAATTTTACATTCAGTTTTGTCTTGGGTGAGTGCATGAGAGAGAGGAATAGGGTGCAGAAAGCTACATCGCCCTCACGAGCTCTATGCTGCGAGCCCAACTCCGCAGGAGCTGACAGAGTTGCCATTGGTGCTTGGAGCACTAGTAAATACACCAAGCAATTCTATACTGGGGCCTGATTTAAATCCCATTAAAGTCAATAGAAATGCAGGCTTCATTTTCTCCCCCAATTCATTCCTGCTGATCTCCAGTACCAGACTTTGGGGAGTGTGTATATTGTTCATTATTACTATTGCTGTTTTACTTTATTGTGTATTTGTAGCGCTCACACAGAGCTTTAGACCCTTCATAGATGTGTAGGAAGACTGTAGCCCTGATTCTCTGGTCTGGCTAATCTGCCTTTGGCCCAGGCCCTAGGCAGATGTTGGGATTTTATGGCCCTTTTGTGGTTTGCCAGTTTCGGAGCTGGCCCATGTGCAAGAAATCAGTATCTGCTATTTGTAAGGCATCTTTTTTTCTTTTTTGTATTTGTTCTTGCTGTGATTTGTGGAAAACAAAAGCCACTTAGAGCTTAATACTCTAAATCTTGAAAGTAAAATCATTATTAAGCAGATTATTAGCCATGCTGCAGCTGCTGATACGGTGACGTGAAGCTGCTGAAACTCTATTAAATCTGGTCTCTGGTAGCATAGGGCTGCCACAGCTTCTCTTACGCCCCTTTCCCCCTTGACCATTGGTGTAAGGAGCATGTCTGAAGAAAATAAGGCCTCTCAAGACCAACTCTGCACTCCAGTGGTCAATAGCTATTGGAAAGAAATTTGGGACCTTTGGGTAGCCATCTACTGTAGAACAGTCCTGAAGCTGCCTTACTTTATACCATAGACCAGATGCACAAGAATTGTGGAGGGGGGAGGTGTAAAGATGGCTTAATGCTACCTTCTTTCCCCCTGCTCTGGTCTGAGTGAAGCTTGAACCAAAGCTGAGGAGCTGGCCCTAGGCAGGTAATAGGTTTAGGATGCTAAGAAATAACTATAGAGATTGACTTTCCAGAAACATTTACTTCAGATGTATTTCAACCTTCTCTATCGGACGTGCAGGAGGCTGGAAGGAAGAGTGCTTACCCATGATAGCAGGGTGTCTGCTGCTGGTCTGCAGTGAAGGAAGATTCTCTGCAGACCTGCACCTGGTGCAGTCATTTATGCAAATACATGGCGAGAACAAAGTGGTCATAAAATACTATCAAATCATGCATTGTGTTGGTGCAAGTGACTGTACAGAGTGTATTCGCAGAAACTCAACCCCGGGATGTTTTTTAAAAATGTATCTGCACCTACCGAACTGAAATCTATTTTTAGGAGGGTGGAAGACTAGGTGTAAGTAAGAAATCAGCAATGTGCAATTGCATGTGTGAGCTGAAGAACTGTAGATGGGGTTGATGCATGACCTGAGTAGAAGTTGGCTTCTAATCCTTGTGTTATATCAGTTTTCCCATCTATAAAACATGGATAATACAGTCCTGCTTTACAGGATTGTTTAGTCTGATTCTGCAAAGTGCTGAGTTATCTCAACTTTTTCTTAAGTGAGCAGGAGTTGAGGGACACTCTTAGGCAACGTCCAGCATTTTGTCCATCAGGTGAGAAGTTTGTACATTCTTTTTATTGTTCGTGTTTGACCATGTAAAGCCCTACATGTCCTAGCTGGGATGCTGAAGCTTTCACAGGGTGTTGACTAAAAATCACAATAGACCCATTTAGGTATTGTGATGGGGCAAGGCCAGGTGGCTATAGAAAAGCAGACAAAATGAGACACATATATTAGCCCAGGGCTAAACAAATCCTTGTTACCAGGATAAGCAAATGGCAGCTGCTCCAGGTCAATTAAGACACATGTAGCCATTAAGATCTTTCCAGAAGGCAGGGAAGATAGCTAGGTTGATCGGGATACCTGAAGCCAATCAGGAGCTGGCTGAAACTAGTTAAGTCTCCCAGGTAGTCAGCTGGGTGCTTGTGTCAGGAGCTGTAGGAGGAAGCCATAGTGTTTGAGGGACTAAGCAGTACAAACCATATCAGGCGCAAGGAAGGAAGCCCTAAGGTAACAGTGAAGTAGATATTAAGGAAGTGCGGGTCACTATGTGGAAGTGGCCCAGGGAATTGTACACATCCTATTTCCAAAAAGTCAACTACCATAGCTGCTACTGTTAAGGACTCTGGGCTGCAGCCTGGAGTAGAGGGTGGGCCCAGGCTGCCCCCGTCCCTTCCCTCCTCAATTAATCATGGACTGAGAGACAACAGAGACTGTGCGAGGGAGGAATCAGAGAGGTAGTCATGTTAGTCTGGAATTGCAGAAGCGACAGAGAGTCCTGTGGCACCTTAAAGACTAACTAAAGTATTGAAGCATAAGCTTTTGTGGGCTAATACCCACTTCATTAGATGTATGCACATGTGCGAGGGAAGGTTGCTTCTCCTCAACTCCCTCACAAGTTAATGATGAAAATGACTCAGTAGGCTGTGACCCTTGCCTCTAGAGAAAGAAGGGCTACGTGAGGCTAGCAAAATCTGCCAGGAAGGACAGAGCTTTGTCACAATATGTACGTAAAAGAATCAGCAGTTGGATTTCTATTTTGTCAAAATTCACATATTGTCTTTGTTCCTAACCCTTGGTCAAATTTGTGACAATACAGAAATAATAATAATAATAAATGGAGATATACCAATCTCCTAGAACTGGAAAGACCTTGAAGGTCATCGAGTCCAGTCCCCTGCCTACACTAGCAGGACCCGCCTGCCTACACTAGCAGGATTGAGTACTGTCCCCTGACAGATTTTTTGCCCCAGATCCCTAAATGGCCCCCTCAAGGATTGAACTCACAACCCTGGGTTTAGCAGGCCAATGCTCAAACCACTGAGCTATCCCCCCACCCCATAAAATAAGGTATTTCTTGCTGAGCTTTGTATTCATTAAATTTTACTGTGAAGGGAGGAGAAGTTTCTGAATAGAGTGTGCTGCCATTTTTTTAACATACGGATTTCAGAATTTATAATATAAATAGTAACCAAGGCAGATTATAAAGCAGCTCATTTTGTATGAAGCCCACAAAGAACTGGTTTGTGTTCCTTTCATTTCCTGAGGTCTGTATTATTAAAGGAAGAAGGAAGACTGTTTGATATTAGTTAGAGGCCATTTAAATTAGCTTACTTTGCTATAAGACCTGAACTGCATTGTTTTACACAGTGGCTCACCATAATTATAAGGATATTGTAAATATATGATCCATTAGGACCTCTCTTTTACAGTATTTCTTAATTTATACAAACACTCATGCATTCAGCAGTGTGTAATATTATGAAAATACTAGAATAGGATAGGAGCAGGCTCATAATTTGCAAACCAAATATTCTACATGAAAAGGATATGCAGCACTCAACAATTTCTAAAGCCTAATCACCCAGTCACTCTCAAGACTGAGAGAAGTCACACCTTTACAGTTGGAGGGTTAATTAACTTGAGGTCTGATCCAGGAAATACAGGTGGATAATATTAAGCATGCAAGTAGTTCCACTGGTCTTAATGAGACTACTTGTGTGAGCAAACTATGTATATAAGTGTACTTGTACATAAGGTGTTTGATGTTGGTAGAAAATAGGAGAATCAAATTTCAGAGTTGATGGTTCTAAAATTGCTCTGTTCCTCAACATTTAAGGACTGAGTAAAAGCAGTCCATCCAGGTACAAATGTCATGGCACATATTGGGAGAGACTGAGAGGTTCCTCAAGGTACTTTTTTTTCCTGAACAAGAAACAAAATACCTCAAGGAACCTCTAAGTCTCTCCCAATGTGTGCCATGACATTTGTAGATATATTGTAGTTCTTTAACAATCACCGTGAATTCCTTCTATTCCACCTGAAAGCAATGAGAGGCTAGTGCAATCTTCAGAGATTGGTGTAATATAGTCCCTTCATCTCACACTTCCAAGAAAGTGGGCAGCTGCATTCTATAACAGCGGTACCTTCCAGGTATTTTTCAAGGACAGCTCTACAAAGAACATGTTGCAATAATCCAGTTTAGAGATCACAAAGACAAGGTCTAGGTCAAACAAAGAAATAGTTGTAATTACTTTACTAGGTGCAGTTAAAAATGAGCTTTCAACCACCAGTGCCACCTGGGAATTCAGGAGCAATATTGGATCCAAAATCATAATTTACTATGTTATTTTTTACTTTACTATTTGAATAGCACCAGGAGTGACAGATAAATATACGTTCAAGTATGCTTAAAATTCATACAAACTATAATAGAAAACATATAAATATGTACTGTCTTTTTACTGTACCACATTTCCATTTCAGTATAATAAAATGCAAATCACCATTCATTAAATGCTCATTTATCAGTAACATGATTACTTGTTATGGCTTTGTTTTATTGCTATTGTATAGTTTTCTGTCTCTTTAAAACTACTTTTTAGTGGATGCTTCATTAAGCTGGTATACTCCAGTGATTGTTCCTGTGGGCTCATGTTATAGATTCAGCTCAGCAACTCAGAGTGATGAAGCTGCACCAGAACTCCCCCATCAATG
The DNA here is from genome assembly GCA_032164245.1 of Sternotherus odoratus. NCBI lineage: Eukaryota > Metazoa > Chordata > Testudines > Kinosternidae > Sternotherus > Sternotherus odoratus. The sequence continues at coordinate 40,451,170 of JAVMKO010000007.1, forward strand.
TCAAGTAAGATTCTGGGTTAGATTCTTTTGCGTTCTTCAGTAGCCTTCTTATTACTTTTACACTATTCTCTACTAGACCATTTGACTCACTGTAATCTGCTCGAACTACTAATCTATGGCATATTTGTTGAATGTACAAATATGCAAATTGTGGACTGTCGTGTGACATTACCACTGCATGAATACTATGTCTAGTAGATATTGATTAAATGCACGCTATTACATGCTTTGCTGTGATATTTTCAATTAAAGCAATCTCTGGAAAGTGTGAGTAGCAGTCTAAAATCAAAACATGATCTTTGCCAGCATACTAGAATAAATCAATACCAACTTTATGTCAGGCTCCTAAAACTTCCTGATGTACTAGCATAGGTTCTTTTGCAGTCTTAAGCTGGAGTTTTTGCTATATTTTTCATTTTGTAACTTTTTCTCCCCATATCCTTGTTAATTGAGGTCAATACAACCTATCTCTGACCCTTATTTGACAATTTTTAAATTCCTAAATGTCCTTCATGAATTCTAATAAGCATGTCAGGCTGTAACACTTTGGGAACAATTGATCTTTTTCAGCTAAGCAAAATGCCATCAATCACAGAAAGTTCTTTGCAGTGAAAATATGGACTAGGTATATATTGGTGTCCAGGCAAAATGACAGTTATAAGTTTGATCACTCTTTGCAAGGTCTTATCTTGTGCTGTTGCTGCTGCCAACACAGTCCACATTTTGTCAGAAACGGAGTAGTTTTTCTTTATAAGGTTCACTGGCACTATATCAGATTCTGAATAATTTTCTGCTACCATATTATGAAAAGCTATAGCCAGAGTGTCCGCAACCTCTGAACCCCTTCCTGGTTTATATTCTATTTGCAAATCCATATAACTGCAACTGAAAAAAAGTCTCTCTCTCAAGATGGATATTAACGGCTTTTATGGTCTGTTATAACTGGTTGTTATAACTGGTTGCAATAACTGGTTGCCCATAGGCAAACGCATGAAATTTCTTGCAACCATGCACCAAAGCTAAGCCTCCTACTCAGTTTGTGCATATTGACACTCAGTTTTAGTGAGTACCCTGCAAGTATATGCCACTGGTTTCCAGTGTTTATCATACATTTGTAGTAAAATTGCCCCTATGCCTTTCTTTGACACATTTGTGGGCACCTTTGATTTTATGATTGCAAGAGGCAGACTAAGGACAAGAGCCCACTTACTTAGCTGTGTTTCAGGTTTTCAAATTCCTTGTGTAGATTGGCATCCCATGTCCATTGATAATCTTTTTGCCAGAATGCTGGTTTTAGTAGCCAAATTAAGTACAAACTTTCCCACAAAGCTGACTATTCCTAAGAATCTTTATACTCTTCCTCTGACTACTGGGAGGTGACATGTTTGTAGTTGTCTTAACTCTGTTGGGATTTATTTGTACTCCTTGTTCTGTAAATTGTTCTCCCAGGTATGTGATATCTTGAATTGAAAATTTTCATTTCTGCTTTTTAAAATTTTTTAATCTTAGCTCTATCCCTTTCCAATGTTTTCTATAACCTGTAGTCATATTCTTCTATTGTTCTTCTTCATAGTTCATCAAACTATCAAAATACCTTAACTCCTTCTATACCTTCAACTATGTGTTGCACTATCCTATGAAATACCTCTGATGCAGATCATAACCTGAATGGCAGTCTGGAAAAGCAGTATCTATCATATGGTGTATTAAAATTACATAAACTTGTGCTACTCTCATCTAAGCGGATTTGCCAAAATTCTGCTGATGCATCCAGGGTGGAGAAATATTTAGCACTAGACATTTCTCCAAAAATTTCTTGCCTAGTGGATATGGGAAAATGTGCTCTTTTGACATTTGTTTAGTTCTTTCAAGTCTATGCATAACCTGAGAGTTCCATCTTTCTTTCCCACAATTACTAATGAATAAACCCACTCTATAGGCACCTCTACTTTCTTGATTATCTTTAGTGCCACTAATCTATCTAGTTTGTCTTCTGAGCTTTTTTCTCAGAGCTAAATGAACATTCTTAGGACAATTAGACTCTGATAATTCACTTTGATATTCTTTTGTCAGTATCCCAATGACCTTATAGACATCCTAAAACTGCTCCTCAATATGTGAGTCCCCTTGTCCCTCTAACAAGTATAGTTTCTGTATAAACCTAGAGCTTGACCTGTTTTCAAGCCCAATATAGGCTTTTTTTTTTCTTGGCATAATTACAGAATTTTTATTTCAATCTTATCTTTTAAGAGCTGCTTTAGTTTACATGTACCCAGAGTGTACAAATTCCATAGCAGGTAAGAAGGCCAGGATCTTGTATGCAAATATGTTGCTACCAGTGTGTAATCATAACCTAGTTGCTGAATTAGAAATCAAATAAAAAACTGGCTTAAAAACGTGTCCTTCCCTTGTTCGTTGTCATCCAGTATAATGCTGAAATCATCATGTTCACCCTCCACAGCCCATTTTGTCAACCTTTCACTTTATCTGCTCAAACCTCATCAGCAGTTTTGCAGACAGAGGTCTTATAGCTCTCTGGCAGTGTTTTAACAAGTAGCGCTCCATCACCTTGCTAAGAATAGCCCAGGATTTAACATTCTTTTGCTGCTGCTGTGAGAAACACTGACTCTTTTTTCTTTTTTAAGCTGATTAACACTCAGATTCTGCATTAGCAGCCATGTTTTAAATAGCAGAACCGAATGCAATCACCAGCTGCATGCTTTTTTAGCAATTCTGGCTGACTCAGCTAGAATTTCCCCAGGGATCCTTGAGATGCAAGGTTGGAGTGGCAGCTCTGCTGCTTTTGTGCGGGATGAACTGCACAACTCCTCTCCCTCCCCTATGTCAGCCTACTCAGCCTAGCTCTGCTTGTCAATGTGAAAGCTAAGCATTCCAGCCTTGTTTGAGGAGGCTAGCACTAGCCATGGCAACAACCAACAACTATCCTTGGTTCCAGGGCCATGAGGAGTCTTTCCCCACTGTTGGAGCTCCTGTGAAGGGATCAACCACAATCTGGTCCAAAATGTGTTAACTAGATATGTTACATCTGATTAACAAGGACAAGCGGGTAAATAATTGATGGATCGGAAAAGGCCTGTCTGCTAACTATGGTAGGTCCCTTTTAGGCCATATGTTGCTGCCATTTACTTTTATGCAAAATTTCCATGTGCATCGCAATGGCATGGATAGGGCCCTTTGAGTGTATCTAAATCCCTGGTTTCAGGGTAACACTTCAGCTATTGCATAACAACATTTTTCATTCTGTTAAACTCACTGATATTTTTCTCTTGGAAGGCCTTTCCTGGCAACTTATTACATTTAAATCCTTCAGGTCAGATGCTCCCTTCCATTCAGAAGTAAGAGAGATGAAGCATGTGAGTTACATAAAAGTAGAGATGTGTCATCGTGGAGGGAGAAGTCCTGATATGCTTTATTGCCTTTTCCTGAATTGCCCCTGCACCATCTAACACCTCTTGGACACTATTTTCTAGGTAGGGGGTGCAGTTAAAACCTTCATTATGGTTGCAGAAATATTTTAGGCATATGGAATCTTTCTGAAAAGATCAGAAGTCAATGCAAGTCCACTGCAGCTTGTGTTCATCAAATGCCAGGAAGGTCAAAACTTGCTGACCCTGCGAGCCACATATGACAATCTTCAGAATTTTGAAAGCAGGGGCTCGGGGCTTCAGAACTGTGGGGAGGGGGTTTCAGGGCTTCAGCCCCGTGGGAAGCACCTTCCTGGGCTCTGGGCTTCAGCCCCACTCCTGCTGAAGTGTCAAGCCCCAGCAGGCACACCCTGCGGGGCTTAAGCCCTGAGACCCCTCTGTTCCAGGCAGAGGTGACGCATGGGAGAGCATGTCAAGTCACAGGCCACCTCCTGAGAGTTTTGACAGAGTTTGTTGGCCCCGCTTGGTCACATAGTGCCACTGGGTCCCTTCCCTGCATGGCAGCTGCTGCGGCTGGCAAGCTGGGAGCTGAGGCTGTGGGGAGAGGCAATGGCAAACAGCTGGGAAGCTGCAGGGAGGGGCCACTGAGGGTAAGGGGGCACAGGACACCTTTAAATTATGCACACACCCCCTCTCAGCAGGCACCATTCATCTCTTGACAGAAACCCCTACCCCCACGCTACCACAGGGCAGAAGCTCTGAGCTACTCCCCCCCCCCCCCAGTCTAGTAGGTGGAGAATGGAAGACTGGGGGGTGGGGGGTGGCTCCACAAGTCACACTTTAAGTGTAAACTCATGAGCCACAATTTGGCTACTCCTGTCATATGCCCTCTGTCCAATGTGTCTATCCATCATGTAATTCACACAGTTGGACTTCCTGGTTTGCTGTCTCTCCAGCTGAGTCTAAAACACATCATGTGCAATCAACAAACCTCTTATATTCATTGATCTTGCTGAGAACATTAACCAGTCTCTCGAATTATTATATCTGATCCGAGAACCAAAACTAAATGGCAACACTCACAAATGTGTCCTAACGAGCTAAGTGTGCAGCAATAAAAGGATAGAATGTTTAGTGTGCTTTACACAATTCAAAGCCACTCAAGTGTGCCTTTATTTTTCTAAACGATTCTAGCAGATGTGCATGAAGAGCAATTTTCTGAAGGGCATTTTAAAGATAAGTAAGGCTTCTTGGTGGCGGCGGCAGCAGCACCTCTGTTTTGCATACTCATTTGGATGAGAGTGAAAACCATCATTTACCCTTCTGAAACACATTCTGGGTAGCTGACAGTATCCATCTCTTTTTGGAATATTCCTCAAACTTGCATAGATTCTGGGCTGAAGTTGTAGGTACCCCGTAAAAAGGAATTTATCACCAAATAATAATATCTCCTATACAGCACCTTTCCTCCGTAGATTTCAAACTAAGGTAAGTGTCTGAATCCTCATTTTACAAACAAGAGACACTGAAGCACAAACATAAAGTGACTGGCTCAAGATCACTGAGCAGGCCAATGGCAGAGCTGGGAATAGAAGCCAGTTTAGTGCTCTATCCATAAGGCCACACTACATAGCTATGCTCTATGACACTGACTGTGGAACCTGGGGTGGGATTTTAAAATGTACCTAAGTGATTTAAGGGCTGTGATAGAGGAAGGTCAGGGAGCTGTGGCAGAGTGCTTGAGGGGAGATATATCAGCTTCAGGTTCATTAGGGCGTGGCTCCCTGTAGACTAGGGAAGCAGGCAGCAGGTTAATTAGGAGCACCTGCTGTCAATTAAGGCCTTAATAAAAACCCCTGCCTCAGGCAGACAGGTGTGGGTGTTTGGAAGGAGTTTGGAGGCATTGGAGCAGAGAGCAGTTTGGAGGCGTTGGAGCAGAGAGGTGTTTGGAGGCATTGGAGCAGAGAGAGTTTGGAGAAGTGCTGCGGTGAGCTAAGAAAGACCCAGACCCTAAGTAAAGGAACACCTGGCTTGTGTAGAGAGAGGGCAGGAAGCCCCCCACAAGCTGAAGAGTAGGAGAGGGAAGTAGTCCAGGGGAAGGAGTAGCCAATCCCAGTGGTTTAACGCTATCCTCAGGGCCCCTGGGCTGGGACCCGGAGTAGAGGGCGGGCCCAGGTCCCTCCCTCTCCCCTTCTCCCCTCTAGGATACTAGTGGGACAGTTAATACCCTCTTCAGAGGCAAGAAAAAGGCTCCCTGAATTCCCCCACAAGAAGAGAAAGCGCAGGACCCATCAATATCGTGGGAGTAATTTGCCACATGGCACAGATCCAATTTAATCTCAATAGGATTTTTGCCTCTCAGTTACTTAGGGCCAGATTTACAAATGTATTCAGGTGCCTAAAAATGCAGATAGGCATCTAGTGGGATTTACAAAACCATAGATATTTTTGTAAATCACAAGAGGTTCCTATCTGCGTCTTTAGACACCAGATTACATTTGAAAACCTGGCCCCAGACATTTCTGAAAATCCCACCATTTATTGTCCACAACCACATTCTGTTTTCATAGATTCCAAGGCCAAAAGGAGCCATTATGATTTAGTCAGATCTCCTGCATAACACAGGTCATAGAACGTCCCCCAAAATAATTCCTAGAGTACATCTTAGAAAAACATCAGAACTTGATGTAAAAATTGTCAGTGATGGAGACTCCATCAGAACCTTTGGTAACTTTTTCCAGTGGTAACTATCACTGCTCAGAAGGTATGCCTCACGTCTAGTCTGAATTTGTCTAGCTTCAACCTCCAAGCTTTAGATTATTATACATTCCTTGGCTAGATTTAAGAGCCCATGATTAAATATTTACCATGTAGGTACTGTAATCAAGTCACTTCTCAACCTTCTCTTTGTTAAACTATCAGGCATGCTTTCTATCCCTGTAACCAGTCTCATGGCTCTTTACTGAACCCTCTCTACTCTGTCAACATCTTTCTTGAATTGTGGTTGCAGAACTGGACACACTATTCCAGCAATGATCATACAGGTGCCAAATACAAAAGTCAAATAACCTCTCCACTCCTACTCAAGATTCCCTTTTTATGTATCTAAGGACTGAATTAGCCCTTTTAGCTGCAGCACTGAAGTGGGAGTTTAGGATCAGCTGATTACCCACCCTGTCCCTCAAATCTTTTTCAGTCACTGCATCCCAGGATACAGTCCCTCATTCTGTGAGTATGACCCACATTCTTTGTTCCTAGATGAATACATTCACATTTAGCCATATTAAAATGCAGATAGTTTGGTCGCAACCAGTTTACTAAGTGATCCAGATCACTTTTTATCAGTGACCTGCCCTCTTCATTATTTACCACTCCTCCAATTTGTATGTCATTGGCAAACTTTATATATGATGATTTTATGTTTTCTTCTATTCATTAATGAAAGTGTTGTATAGGGTAAGGCCAAGAACTGATCTCTGCAGGATCCCCTAAAAACAAACCCACTCAATGATGATTCCCCATTTACAGTTACATTTTGAGACTTCTCAGTTAGCCATCTTTTAACTTGTGTTGTGTTAACTTTATATTTTTCCAGTTCTTTAATCAAAATGTCATGCAATACCAACTCACACGCCTTATAGTTTTCTGTTACATCAACACTATTATTTTTATCACCCTAATTTTTTTGGGGTGTGTGTGTGAGTTTACAAGTTAATTTGACCAGTCTATTTTCCAGAAAGCATTAATTATATTACCCTTGCTTAATTCTTTCTTAATCAAGTCCCATATCAGCCACTCCATTATCTTGCCAGGGACTGATATCAACCTGATATACCTATAATTACCAGGGTCATCCCTTTTTAAAATATTTGCACAACATTGGATTTCTTCCAGTCTTCTGGAACTTCCCCAGTGTTCTAAGACTTATTGAAAATCAATGTTAACAGTCCATTGAGCTCCTCAGACAGCTCTTTAAAAACTTTTTGTTGGTATTTGGGGCCTTTCTTTTTACTGCTATCACATCCATGCACTGAACCTCAATGGTGCCCATCTGGGACCACATAACTGAAAAAAATGTGACCCCTAAGACTTTTATATTGAATAGGTGGTGGTGATGGGGGCAAGGAAGTTAGATGGGAGAAAGCTAAGAAAGCTAAGTGAATAATATCAGGCCTCTTATATTCAATTAATGCTGTGGCTCCTGAGTACAAAATGTTTCTTTTTTCCTTGGTGTACATTAAAAGTACATCAGCAATAGAAAGTTGAGATACCAAGGAGCAGTTTATGAATACAGGTATCTCAGAGACATCCACACAGCTAGTTGCCTCACTTGTTTAAGCTGGAAACAAAGTTTTTCTATCTACTGTGGCATGTTAGGGATGTGATTGTAATAAAAATGTTCCCTGTTTGAAAAGTAATTGCCCTTTTGTGTTTGATTGGGCATTGTTCATTTAAATTGCCCAGTGTGTGGGTTGTGTGCTATAATGAGCAAACGCAACAGGAATATATACAATTTGCTCTTCCTACCTTGTCACAGAAAATAATGTAATTTAAAAAAGAAAATTAACTTAAAAGACCCACTATACCACTAATAAAATACAGGCTAGTTACACTAAGGATATTGCAATTTTTACCGTATAGTAAAATAGTAACATGTAACAACATGCATATTTTTATGGAGTTAAATGACCACTAGGAAGTGGACTGTGAGCACTATGCTATTTGGTATAGATAACCAAACAGCCAGCTTGCTCAATCAAAACTCATAATGCCACTAAGTTTTTCTTGAAAAATAATTGCAGGATTAAGACCCAGGCATCATCAACTTTTGGTCATTAAGAATCCAAGTTGCAGTCGTGACATAGATATGAAAGGTTCTATATTCCCAGGTCCCCACAATGTAAGACTTTACAGCACTGGATTTGCTATGCTAAAATCTGCTCATTTACACTGGTGTAAATTTGGCATACCTGCACTGGAACCAGTGGAATCACTCCAGAATTAAACACTGATATCTGAGAGCAGAATTTGGCCCACCAAGTCTACACATCAGAGAGGTAGCCGTGTTAGTCTGGAATAGCAGAGGTAACAAAGAGTCCTGTGGCATCTTAAAGACTAACTAAAGTATTGAAGCATAAGCTTTCGTAGGCTAATACCCACTTCGGCAGATGCAAGCAGAGCCTGCATCCGATACTTTAGTTAGTCTTTAAGGTGTCACAGGACTCTCTGTTACCAAGTCTACACAATTACTTCAAAATCATAAACACATTAATGTAAACTATTCTTCTAAGGTCAAATTCTGCTCTTGTTAGTACCCATATGCTATTGACTTCAAATACAACAGTACTTGGTGCACAATGTAATAATACCAATGATGAAGTGAAAATAAGAGGAGTTTTCTACCTTGCTGTTGTTCTAAGTAAGAACTGAAGCACCAGTAGTTTTATTTAAGATGACAAAATTTCTATGTCTCAGTGAGACATTTTATTTCCAATCTTACAGAACATCCTAAAACTGTCCACAGATTCTGACCTTTCCGGCACAGCTTTCCTTCAGGAGGTAAGGCTGGAGACTTGGGACCAATACTCAGCAGGTATAAATCAGCATAACTCCATTGAAGTCAAAGTTGGAGGTGGGCCAGTGCACACCAACTGAAAATCTGGCCCTTTCTGGTTGTGGGAACATTCCAATCTGTAAAGCTGTTGATTTCCTGCAACAAGGATGAGTGCTGGTATATCAATTTTGCTGGCATAGGCAGGGAGAATTAACTTTCATTAACTGCTACCACTTATTCCTTCTTCAAGTACATGATCTCCCTAAATCTTAAGCGGTCTTCCTCTGCTAAATTTACTGAAGTTTCCCAGATAAACCTGACAACCCTATTCCATTTCTATAGGGAAGTGAAATGTTTCCTTTTATAAAATACTCTCAGTATAACATGAATAACCAGGACAACTATGGTGATGCATAAAAACTGGAAATAGACAAGCTATTTATTGAATTAAATTATGAATGGAAAAAGAATGGCTGAAAAAGACATGTTTAGAATTGTTTTCTAACGAGGCCTTGTTGCCTATGGAGGATAATACGAGCTATGCTGCAGGAGTAGGAATGGTCGAAGATCCCTGCTGCTATAATGCTGTACATTCTCCATTTCCAAGCATCATAGGAGCAGTTCAAGTCTCCCCCACAGCCTGACTAGGGAAGTGGTGCAATTCATGCATCAATTGTGCAGAGATATCATCTATTCATTAAGGAAGACATGCACCTAGCACCACAGAGCTGCAAAAAGCTCCCAGTGCAGTGGAGCTAGTGTGGGTCTTTAGCACAGAGAGAAAGTAATTCTGCAGTGGGCAAACAGAAGGATACTGGAACTCCTGCATTTATCAGAGCTGAGCTCTGTGCCAGCTCCTCATGGAGAAGAAGTTTGAGGCATGCTGCAGAAGTACTGGGGGGATGTCTACATACACAGATACAGTAGCCACATGCTCCAGTTTATAGGATACCCTGTTGTATCTCAGTGGCAGAAGCAGCATAATATGGATATGTGATGGAGCTGTATAATTCCTCTGGGCCAGGTTTTTAAAAGACATTTAGGTATTGCTGACGGAGTGGAGCAATATCTAACCCTCGGCTGACCCATTGGTTAGTGGATTTTTAAGCCCTAAGCTAGGCAGCTCTGTGCATCCTAGACTCCCTATAAAGAGCATGGGTATAGTTAAGCACCTAAGAAAGGGATTTTCAGAAGCTGGCCAGCTGAGCTAGCCTGGAGTGAAATGCCCAGGTGAACCTGACTGATGGGCTGGAAATGGCACCACCCTCCACTTGGGATCCTTAGCTGTGAATACTCTCCTGGAGTTTGGCAACTAAGCCAGGTCAGCCACTTAGGTACCCCATGCTTGAGCAGCCAAAACCATCATTCACTTGCTCACTTAATACTTCTATTGTGCTTGACCTACATTTCCCTGTGCCCCTGGTTGTCTTTTTGTGTGAATCCTGTGCATAGGTGCCAACTTCCTCTCTACCCAGGGTGTCCTCAACTCCTCCCTCCACCCAAGCCCCCACCCCACCCCTGCCCTGCCTCTTTGGGCTTCTTTCTACCAACTCCACCAAGTATGCCCTGTCTCCACAGCAGGCGGGAGGGGCTGGGAGGGGAAGGAGGTAATCAGTGGGCTGCCAGCAGGCAAGAGGTGCTGTGGAGAGGGGGATAGCTTGGCTGTGAGTGGGTGCTAAGCACCCACTAATTTTTTTCACAGAGTTGGTGCCTCTGATGCTGTCATTCCCTACCCTCCTGCTGTGGAGTCTGAGAGATATCAGGTCTTAGGCATGCTCAGAGCATACCTCTAGAATTGGGCCCTGCTAGCAAGATAGGGGTTCTCCTGTCTAGTTTAAAAATTCTGCTTAGGAGACTTCTGAGTTTCAGCTTGAGCTATGGCTCTGAGCCACTTGTTAGCTATAGGGCATCAGCAGCAATTAGGCTGCTTTAAAAATGCCAATCAGTGGAAATTTAGGCACATTGTGGATTTAGGACATGGGTCCAGAGCACAGGATGTGGCATAAACTTCTCTGTGTACTTCATCTCTTTAGTGAAAAATATTACTCAAAACTATCACAACAGACTTAGCATTTATCTTGTTAAGCTGTTGCCCTTCCTTCCCAGATACAGACAGTTCAGACTGAATCAGAGTGATTTTTATCTATCAAATAACAAAATTTCCTCAACTAGAGGGATGTGACCCGGTGGCTAAGTGAAGATAATAAAGTTACACCTTTGTTTTCAATACAATCTTTGATTTCCTTTTCTTTAAAGATAAAGTCTTTGAGTGTCACTTTAGGTAGGTTTCACTGTACTTCAAAGTTAATTATGTCAGTTCTACTGTACCTAGAGTAAAACTTGTACCAAGCCTTTCTATAGTCTTCAGGCCAGATGCCCAGCCCCTTCTACCTTTTCTTCACAGTCTATGTTGCAAGCATTTTTAATAAGTAGAATGTACAGTTCTTTTTCTAACACAGGACAAAAGCTACTATTTCTCATTGGTTGCTTTTGACCATATTTTCATTGTGGGAATCAGCTTTTTTTGGAAAATCATCACAGAAAGCTAAGAGAATGCTGTTACTAGAATAGATTTTCCTCTTCTCTGGCCTACTAAGAATACTGCAAAGGGAAGTTCATGCCACATCTCAGAAGTTGCCTTCTTAGAAGTGTGAAAAAAACACTTTTTTTGTCTGTTCCCTTTTCTGCAGCTTTTCACAGCTTAACTAGCCAATAATAGCAATCCAGAAATCCTCTGTTGCTGCAGCTCTGAAATCTTGAAACGCCCTACCACATGACAAGCTTAGGGGGAAATAAACTAAAATTTAACTGACAAATTAGAAGTGAAAACACTCCATTCTAAGTGCTTCTTCTAATTCTTCAAAGAGAGATTAGAGAGAGAGAGAGAGAGCAACATTCAGAAGAGGTTTAAACCAATAAAACTCCATTGAAATCAATGGAATTCAAATGACTTACGTGAGGAAAGAATTTCGCCCAAAGGTGACATTTCACAGATTATTTTAAACTATAACATAATCGTGGGGGTGATGCAGTGATTCTTTAGCTATAATTAACAGATAGAATTAGTAAGGAGAATCTGGACCCTCTACACACTACCGTCTCAGCAATCCTGGAAGATGTTCTCAGGTTAGACTCCAAAGTAGGCAATCTATCTATCTATATAAAAGTCAAATGGTGTATGCGTACATGCATGCGTGTATGTATGCTGCCTTACTCCTTCCACACCGTTTGAGCTAGAGACTTGAAATTTGGTACAGTTATAGGCTTTAGGGTCCTAATCAGGGTAAGAGTCAAAAAAATTTCAAATCTCCCCTCTGACGCCCCCCAGGGGTGAAATGCTTTAAAGCCCATTCACATCAGCTGGGCAGCAGGTTAACAGCTGCTGTTCTCTGTGACATAGTTATGATGTCATAATACCCCCCTCCAATGGACCCCGCACTCGCTCAGCTCTCTCTCACCTCCCCCCTCCAACGGACCCGAGCAACGCTGAGACATCTGAACAAAATTTGTATTAATAAAAAACATGGTAGTCTTTTTACATCCCAGTTTCCAATTACAAATACCCCGAGCAATGCCGGTATTTTTGCTAGTATTACATAAAAAGGATTTAGAGATTCTAATTGATGACAAAATGAAAATGAGTCATCAATGTGATACAGATGCAGAAAAAGTGAACATAATTCTGAGGTGTAATGACCGGCACATTATATGTAAGACACTGGAAGTAAGTGTCTGCTCTAATCAGCCCTGATGAGGTGTCAGATGGAGTATTATGTCCAGTTCTGGGTGCTGCACTGTAGGAAAGACATGGAAAACCAGCAAGCATCAAGAGGAGACCAACAAAAACAATAAAAGATTTAGGAGACCTGGTATATGAGGCATTTTTAATCTTGAGAAAAGAAGACTGAGGTGGGACCTGATAACCGTCTTTAAATATAGTAACAGAGTTAATACAGAAGACCTCAAGCAATTGTTCTTCATGTCCACTGATGATAGGACAAGAAGTAATGGCTTAATGTGCAGCAAGGAAGATTTCAATTAGATGTTAAGAAAATCTTTCTAACTATATGGATAGTTAAACATGGGAATGCATTACCAAGAGAGGCTGTAGCATTTTTGTCAGTGGCAGATTTTAAGAACAGGTTGGACAAACACCTGTCAGGGATGGTTTAATTTACTTGGTCCTGCTTCAGTGCAGGGGGCTAGACTTTATGTCCTCTCAAAGTCCCTTCCAGCCCTGCATTTCTATGATTCCATGACGGAATTTCAGCTCCATCTTTCAGTTTCTTGGTATTTAAGAATTAGTCAAACAAATGATATCATGATATGTTCATTAGAATATTCATATGTTGTACATGCCTGGTTCTCCTTTTATTTACTCAAGAGTAAATCAGGAGTAAGTCCATTTAAGTCAATAGAATTATATGAGCCCTGATTCATATCTCAGTTACATTAGGACAGATGAGGAAGCTCTCCTGTGTAAAGCCCACATGTAAGTGAGTGCTGAATCAGATTCACAGTATTTATAATCAGCATGAGAGGAGAATGAGTCTCCATGTGTCTTTTATTTGGAAGATGGAGGCCCTGTAATTCTACTACCACCACAGGATCCAGAAGGGTACAAAGGAGGTTTTATATCATCTTTGCATGCCACCAGTTCTGGGGCCACTGGAAGCTGAATCAGCCCGCAACGCAACTTCAATAGACCTTGCAGTGGTACACATCAGGAAGTGAACCAGCTGAATCCAATTGTGGTGTAGGCCTCATAACCTCAGAGCAGATGCAATAAGAGTTTGTTTGAACCTCCTGGATTGTGTCTGATATCTAACTGGGGACATTACTGGTATCAAATCTGCTGCAAATTGCATCGAGTTGCTCACAGTCCCTATAGGCTATTCCAGAAGTTGTGGACTCCCAGGGCACAGCACCACACCACTTTCCCTCTCCATGCCCCTGTACACTGGGAGGGGCAAAATGGGGACATTGTGGAGCTGACTATACTGGCTTTATATCATCTGGAGATTCCCCCATGACATGAGACTTCTTAAGAGACTGGTTAAACTGGCTTTATGGCCCCTTTGTGCTACGAGACTGGTACAAAAGGGCTGGAACAATGCCAAGTATATGGTCCTTAGTCTCTAATAATATTTTTGTAGATTCTCCAATATGTTCCTTAGTTACTTTTCTAATACCTTCCATCTCATTGGTACTAGAACTATGAAGGAAATGGCTTTTCTCTGTGCACTGGATTCATGTTTTGGTTTTATTTCTCATTTCTCTGAACTAGAAATAGAGATGTGCTATATTGGAATCTGTTAGGTTATTGCAGGCAGTCAAAAACAGGTTTGCCACTCATTCAAAAATAGGGTTTGGGTTGTTGTTATTTTTTTTAATCGTTGGTGGCAATACATTGAATCAGCCAGTTGATCTTGGTGTTAAGAATAATTATCTGACATGTATGATTTTTGTTTGGTTCTTTTGACATACTGGGGGCTTGTTTCACTATAACTGTTGTTTCTTTTATTATGTAAAGCAAAAAATACGAGCCTTGACAGAATACTTCACTGTATGGAGCAGTGCTGGAAATTCAAACTAAAGTATACTGTACAATGACTCAATGTTTTGTTTTGTGTGTTGGCAGGTAATTGAGCACAGAAGTAGCTGAGGAAAGTGGGTAGCTAAGGGCAATGGGTAATTTACCGCATATGCTCTTGTTTAAATCAAGTGGTTTATATCTATAAATAGAGCTGCAATTCATGTTGTGAAAGCTATAAGCATAATTTACAAACAGAAAGATCTTTCAAACTTTAGGACTTTGTTTATTAATAATCTTACACATTTCAGGAAACATTCTAACACTACAATATCAACCAGGTACACTGAGACTGTAACTATTATTTTTGTGTTTGTGTTTTAATCCTATCCTTATCATAGTTGAATGAACCTAATATTGTTTTCAGTGTTGTAGCCATGGGTCCCAGAATACCAGAAAGAGAAGGTGGGAGAGTTACTATCTTTTATTGGACCAACTTCTGGAAGGGACAACCTTTCAAACTTTGCAGGCGGGAAGAAGAGCTCTATGAAGCTTGAAAGCTTGTCCCTTCCACCAACAAAAGTTGGTCCAATAAAAGATATCACCTGACCTGCCGTGTTTCCCTAATGTTGTTGATAGTCTCAGTTTCCAAATTATCCCTTCATATGCTGATTTATTATACAGCACTCTGCCATTGATCAACAAACTAGAAACCAGGACAAAGCAAAGTAAAAGAAATTAGGCCTGCAGCTCATTTACCTGTGGGAATAAGTTGCAGTTACAACCATTTTAAGGCCCATTTATATTGTCAGAGTACTGTAAAGGGACCTTATTGTGAATGGTGCCCATTTTATTTCCACATGGATAACATGTAATCCCTGGTTAACACATGCAATTACTTCTAGGACCAAATTCTTCTTTCACTTCTGCCAATTAACCCCTGTTGAATGATCCAAAGTTATTCAGGGTGGAGCATGTCCAATTTTCCTGTTTGTATATGAAGTCTGGGTACATATCAACAGAAATGTATAGGAATATGAATTAACGTATGTATTAATTAAGTGCAGATGGGTTTCTGCTCTATAGGACAAGGCAGAGGAACTAGAAAGCAGTTGTGACAAAGAGTCCTGTGGCACCTTAAAGAATAACTAAAGTATTGAAGCATAAGATTTCGTGGGCTAATACCCACTTCATAAGATGCAAGCAGTGGAAGTGTGCAGGGGCAGGTATAAATAAGTAGGCAAGAACCAGGTTGGAGATAACAAGGTTAGTCCAATCAGGTTGAACCAGCTTGTTATCTCTAATCAGGGAGGGTGAGGCATTCCTCTAGCAACTGAACTGGAGGTGTGAACTCCGAGAGAGAAGCTGCCCCTGTAATTAGCGAGCCATTCAAAATCTTTGTTCAATCCCAGAATGATGACATAAAATTTGCAAATGAATTGCAGCTCTGCAATTTCTCTTTGCAGTCTGGTCTTGAAGTTTTTTTGCTGCAAGATACTGACCGTTAAATCTTTAATTGTGTGTGCAAGAAGATTGAAGTGTTCTCCTACAGGTTTTTGTATATTGCCATTCCTGATATCTGAAAGACATAGAAAGCAGTTGATAGAAGATATATCTATATCTGAAAGATATAAAAAGCATTCCTGATATCTGAAAGATATAGAAAGCATTCCTGGTATCATTGAAGCCAAAGTAAAGCTAGCAGGTGCTTCCAGCTGCATAGGAACATTAGCCTAAAGGTAACCGCTCATGGTGGAAACACTATTAGATGGTATAGAAGACCTAATTATTCATTTCTATCTCTAGATTCTCTTCAGTTATTGTCTGGGTTGCCTGGCTGTAATTGAAGACAGAATTTAACCCAGTGGGTTCATGCTAGACCAAAAATCAGTAATTTGCCCCATAGATTTACTTTTGAATTAATGATTTTTAATGTTTGTTTAATGTGGCTTTCCCCATGTGATGTTTTTTTCCCCAGCAAATACAATCGGAATTTGAATTACCCTGATGAACTTCAGCATCAAAATGTTTGAATATCCGACAGAGAAAAAAATATGTATCCCGCATTGATGGGAAAATGTTCCTAATGCATTTTAGGTTCAAGTCAATTATTTTGCACATCTTTATTTAGAGTCATCATTTTTTCAAGTGAATCATAATAAATGGTATTATTAATTATAAAGAAAATAGAGGAAGCTTTGGATTATATTAAAGTTCTATTGCTTCATTCCAGCAATGTAAGGGTTGATATTGAATCAACCTTGTTTTGCTGGTTGTAATTAAACTGGAAAAATTAGTCTCCGAGCTATTTTGTTGCATAAGAAAAGGATTATGTGGAACTGAAAATGTGTTACGGTGGCAAAACAAAATGCAGCAATTACAGTTTTATAGATTAATTTACCTTCTATTTTCTAAACACCCTTCTCATTTCTTAATCATAAATTATTATTCTGATTATTGTACAATGCAGATTAGCAGTCTCCTTTATCAAAATGCATAACCAGGGATGAATGAGATGTACAAAATTCCATCCTTGAACTAAATGTTGAAGAGTTTAAAATCCAGATCAAGACGTGAAAAATTAGCACTTTTGCAACAGCTCCTTTTACACATACAAAAATCAAGCTGCCAAAGTATCACATCTGATGATATTAATCACCACTCTTTGTCAGAGTCTTCCTTTTCAAAACCACTTTGTTCTATTTATACAATAAAGGGTAAACTGTAATCTGATAAATATGCAAAAATAAAGTACAACCAATTTTGTTCTGATGCAAAAGTGCATCCTTGGAAAATGTTAAAGAACAGACATTAATTAATATGTGATGGAACAAGCCAATCCTTAGCTCACCTGCTTCTGAGTCAGTCTTAAAGGGAAAGAGAAGTAAAATCTGCAAAAGGGCTGAGCGAGTGGAGGGGGGCCCTTGGATTGTGGGGGAGGGGGCTGAATGAATGGAGGGGGGCCCTTGGAGTGGGGAGGTGGGAGACAGCTGAGCAAGTGGGGGGGCCACGAGCCGTTACCGTTGGCCCATGTACACGGGCTTTTAGACTAGTTATTTAATAATTCTATCGTGATATTGCCCAGAAGCCCAGAATAGGATGGGTGCATTATTGTACTTGATGCTGTACAGAGAGGTAAGCATTCCCCAAAAAAAGATAGTATCTAAGAAATTATAGTTTGTTCTGAAATGATGTATGTAGCAGCGAGATGGATTTCTGAAAGTCACACTCCAGTTACCAAATCTGACTGTGTCTGGTTTCTAGTTAAAAAACTAATCACAAAAAAACTAATCACAAAAAAGCTAATCACAAAATTTTTGCATCCGCAACAAAAGTTTTAATATAAAACTGACATCCAGCTCATTTGAGCCCAGCTGTACACCACCAGAGGATTTCTTTGTGTCAGGTGAATCCCCAGCAGCTACTTCTTGGATAGGGAGTAGAGAAATCTAGCCTATATATGTGTGCAATTGCCTCATTCATTTTCAACCTAGATCTCTGGTTCCAAGAATTATTCACTTTTCCACAGCTACCTCTCTGATTCTTCACTTTTCCTGTTTCCCATGGTGCTTGAGTTCTCTAATGCAGCTCTCCCTGCTGATTCTATGGCTATTATTAAAATGCAATCAATAGGTAAGTGGCATCACTTGGAGAGGTTTCTGAGATCTCATCAGTAGCTCTTAGAATTGTTATTCACACTTCATTATCCATTACCAGGCTATGCATTTAAATCTAGTATGCCCCTCTGGGATCATGCCTGGCCATGACTTAATGGACAGGTATCAAATATTAGACCCCTAGCTACATTTATCAGTGCTAGAGCTTTACAGTGCCTGCCTGGCTGCTTAGGTTGCAAATGTCAATCACACAAGGGGTGAAATTCAAGTTTTCATAAGATATCAGAAGTTGATATCACTGCTTTTCCAGGACTCTAATCTGTTGAAGGAGGACCTCAAAAAGCAAAGCCAAAGAGCCTTCATAGTTGCCAAAACTTTTCATCCAAGAGGCATCGAGTGCAGACTCATTCATCAGTACGCAGCTCTGATAATAAATCTTCAACATTCTTTTTTTTCTTCAGTGGAAAGAGAGCATAGAACATTGACCCCTCAGCACTAGCTCAGCTTTCCAGCAGAAAGAAGTAAATGTTACTGACCACTCACTTCCTTGATGATTATTAGCTGTATGGGGAAAGTGTCTAGTTTGTAAAGGCATTTCTCTGTATTTGACCTCCAGATCAGCAGCCTTGCTTGATACTAACCCTATGGTTCTATGATTTTAAGAGGCAGTTCTGCTGCTCCTATTTCTCTGTTCTTCTTGCTGGTTCAGTCCCAGCGAGTTTGCAATTCATTGTTCCAATGAATGTGGTGATATCCCAGGAGATTACGCTATATTCAGTGGCATACCTTCAGAGACGGCTAATTTTCAATGTCTGGTCCTGTTTTTGCCTAGACCTTGGGCTCAAATGTATTAGAGGACAAGCTCAAAGATGAATATGTGTGTTTTTTGTAGCACACTTATGCCTGATGGCACAGATATACAGTACAGCAGAAGTTGTGGAGGCTGTAGAATAATTGTGCTCTGATCTTCTTTCAATGAACGGAATGAGCCAAATGCTTTACTCAGTTACATAAGCACAACTTCCTCATTCTGAAGAGAGTACATTACAACAGGACAGACAGCTAACCACTCTGGTGGAAGTTGCATTGTTGATCTTTACATATGAATACTCTCTATGTTATCTAAACAATTTAATCACTTTTCATACCCTCTATTTTGTAAAGTTCAAATGGCTTAATTTTGCATCAAACCATGATGTTGACCTTTCAATCAAAATTGTTTTAAAAATCAAGAACACACGATTTATCTTGAATTTCAATTTGACATATACAGTAGGTTCTGTAAAGAATTTTATTGCCTCAGAGATAAATTGAGGGTTTGTTCTCTAATTAAGTTTAGTGTTAAGAAATGACTTTTATTAATGCCCTGGCATGTTTTGTTTGCTTGTTTGTTTTCACCACTGAAAGATGGTGTTATTTATCCATGAGGTGTTATAATAATTGGAATTAATGAAATGGTTGAAAAATATGTTTAGGTAGGCAATGAATCATAGGCCTCTCTGAATTTCAGGGCATTGCATTACCATTTATGTCTCAATATAGGTAGATACATACGATAGTAGTTACCAAAAAAAAATCCATATTTCTCTCCCCTTTGGGTATTTGTGGTATTTTCTGCTGCAAGAATAGTAAAGTTGTAAAATAAGAAAACAACCCAGTATACTACAACAAGAAAGTAGCAACTGGAAATAGGGGGAAAACTGGCCAGATGGCAACCATAGACCACTGCCAATGGTAAGTAGTGTGTGTAACGTGTAGGATTATGAGTGCCACTGGGTATAGCATCATGCAAGTGGTTTTGCTGATATATCTTATGTTGCTCAAGGAACTGGTATAAGCTATACTGGCAAAAGCACTTTTTTGGGGGGGCTAGAATAAGATGTGTCTACACTAATAAGGATTGCTGGTTTAGCTAAGTGTAGTGATATTGGTAAAACTTATCTAGTGTAGACCTGGACTAAGTGGAGCAACATGCACCAACCATTAGGTAAGCTGTGATACTGTACATATACACCCTTTTTGGATAGAGCAGCCTCAGGAAAGGTTCAATCTGCCTGAGGCACCATCTCCTCAGTGCTCCCGAAGCAATGAAGTTCCATGCTTCCCCTCACACAGGGCAATGGCATACATTCCACAATCTAGACCTGAGCAAATACTGTATTGAACAGTGGAGAGGTAAATATTGGGGGATTTTTTTTTCAGAAGCACCATTTGAATATATGAACATTTTTCACCTGACCGTAGTAGATACCATAAGTATTGTAGCTGACATAGTCCTAGACACTTATATTTTGCTGTCACTTGTGTATGAAGCAGATGGTGAGTAAATATGTGGAGGGGAGTGTTACTACAGTGATTGGACCTTTGTGGTAGAATACTAATATATTTTATAAGCGTGCTTGCCTTGTTGTCTATTGTTTTGCCATTGTTGGATAGCTGTGGAAAGAGCACATGTTAAGCATGTGTAGACATGCAAAAACTGCATCCCTGATATCTTGGGGTTATTTTCAGCAGTGTAGCCAAAGTGCCTATGGCAACTGTTAAATCATTAGAGCTGGTCAGGAACCAGAATTTTTATGCTGTGGGAATTCAGGCATTTAAAAAAAAAATCATTATGAATCAGAACAAAATGCTGAAATTTCAAAATTTACCATGATACAAAATATCCAAAAAATGTTGATTGGGGACTATAGAAATGTTTAATTTCAGCAGTGCTGAACAACATTGTCATTTCAAATTTCATTTTGACTATTATATTAAAATATTAATTTGAAGATTACATTATATTTATATATTATATTTGATTTAATATATGTACACATAATATATACAGCATCTAATTTAATGTGATATAAAAGTCAAAACAAAACGAATCGAAACACCACTATTGACATTAATTTTTGACATTGTTGGAACCCAGTGTTTTGACTTGCCCAACTAAAAATATTGTCAAAATCTACATGTTCCTGCAAAACATTTCCATTTTGATGAAATGGTATTTTTTGACAGAAAACTGTTCTATTAACAATTTTTCAACAAGCTCTATTAATAGTGTGATGATTATATATGTGCTATTTTGCACCCTCCTGTGCACTTTGGAAACCTACCCCTTAGTTCCATTTCCCTTCGTCCCACTGAGAGGAAGGAGTCCCAGAGTAGGTTACACCCCATTCCCTACCACACTTCAATGGACAGAAGAAAGGATTTAATAACAAGGCAAAGTTACAGTGTATTGATATTATATCAGGATGTGACGAGATGATTACTTTGTGCCTGTGTGCTGTTCAATCTAATTACAAAAGGGCTTTTAAGTGTTGGGGACTAAGTATCAATGAGACAGAGAACTTTAGAAATGATCATCTATTTTGTGATTCTGAAATAATTGTGTTGTTCAGTAAACCTGACTTAAACTTCCTTCATTAGGAAAAACTTGATGAAAATTAGAATGCAAATCCATTCAAATCAACATCTACATGATGAGACTCATCTACAGTAATTGTCTCAGATTAATCATTTAATAATATTTTGAAATTACCACCAATGAAACTCTTATTCTTTCTTTTAACTTGTAGTGGAGACGTGCAAAATATGTTGATTCTGAGTAAATTAACCTTCTATGCCTTTATTTGCCCATGTCAAGAATGCAAGTGTCTGTAACTAAATCAGTAACAATCAGGGCTCCTGTTTATTTGGGTGTATAAACCTCACACTGGGATAGCAGCACTCAGGTGGCTCTGCCCTGCTGCACCTGCAGAATCTGTGCCAGCTGGAGGAGGAGCTTAAAAGAGAGTGAGACAACTCAGAGGGAGGCAGACAGGATAGTAGCAGAGACTTATATTGGGAGTTCCTGAATAAGGGTCCAGCTAGACTCCTGGCTGGAGAGGGCTACAAGCAGCAGCTAACCCAAGCCTTAGAGGAAGAGCTATCCCTTCCCTAGAACTAGGGAACCATTCACTCCATCTTCTGGTGGATCATTTTGACCACACCCTGGACTGGGTGGGTAAATGATAGAAAGTGGCATAGGGAGGCAGCTCTGAAGAGCCTGTATGTGTCTGAAATTGCTGCCTCTTGGAGGACCCTGGACTAGAGCTCAGTGGTGAGGTTGGGCTCAGGCTTTTCAATCAACCTCCTGCATAAGGGGCACAATCCCTTCCCTTCTGGAGCTAAGTGGGACAGACACACTGTAAGACCTGAGGTTAGGACACAGCCCACAGAGATCTGGACATGGGCTGAAGATTTTTGTGGGGAACGTTGGACTTGCATGTATATTTTTGAACTCCCTTATTCCTGCGCCCTCAGAAGAGGGTAGACTGAACTGGTGACTTGGCCAGAGAGCCAAATCAGTATCTACTGGAAAGGAGATCGCCATTGCTTTGGAGTGACCACCAGGGTCGGCGACGGGGGGACAAGGGGGACAACTGTACCGGGCCCCGGACTTAAGGGGGGCCCCCGATGTAGTGCAGATGCTCGGTCCTTTGCAGAGGAGCGGCGCATGCGCCGCGCGCCCGCGGCTGACCATGTGCAATCCCGGGCGCCGCCGGCCACCGCAGCACTGTGCTGTAGCACGGCAAGCGCCCGCCCGCACCGCACAGCTGAGGCTGACTCCGACCACAGCGGGGGCCCGGGGAAGCGTGCCTGGCCACCCTGGTGGTGTGCGGCGCTGACGGTGGCGGAGCGGAGGCACCGAAAAGGGGTCAAGGGGAGCCGGCCTCGCCAAGGTAAGGGGGCAGGGGGCCCGGTCCCACTTGGGGGGCGGTGGCTCCGGGGGGGCCTTTGGGCAGGCGGGTGGGCTCTGCGGTGAGTTCACCCCTGCCTCGGGAGGTTCATTCATCGGCGGGGCTGGGAGGTCTGGGGGACAGGCAAGGGGGTGGTGGGGGGGAGCGCCGGCTGGGCTGGGGGGGAGCGCCGGCTGGGCTGGGGGGCCCCCCAAACGATCAGAGTAGGGGGCTCCAAAATTTCTGTCGCCGGCCCTGGTGACCACCAGCAATGGACGAGAGAGATGGTAGAGAATCATGACCAATGCACCTAACCAGTATGTGGTGCCCTTGTTAAGCACAGCCTATCACAGCTCCAATTAATATTTCCTCTAAAATGTTCTTATATCAACAACCTGCTTGACAAGAGTTTTTCAATAAATTGAAACAAATTAGACACAGGTTAGAGTTAGATGAAGGCAAATAATATCAAAACAGGTATTTGAAGCCATAGACTATAATAGTTGATTGTGTGTTAATTTTGGAATATAATCTGCATACAGATCATGAAAAATGAATTGTATAGGCTCAAAGAAATAGCTTGGTTTAGGTAAATAGACCATCTGACCCTGTGCTCCTTTTCAATGTAGGACTGTAGTTAATAATTGGTCTAATATGTATAGGGGGAAAAGAGTCAGGTTAGAGTTGAAGGAGAAGAGAGAGACGGTATGAATGATCAGATTGTTTTGGTACAGGGACCTACATCAGGGACCTAACAAAGATACTTGAATAGACAGGAGAGAAATGAAATTTGGACTCTGGGTCCAAATTGCAGATGCAGCAATTAAAATAGACTGGAAAGATGAGGAAAGTCAGAAGTTACAAAAGGGATTCTGGCTGGGGAGAAAAGGGAAAATAACAATAATGGAATTTCTTGCTGGCTTTCCCTAGTGCAGATCTTCTGTAATATTTTAGGCTCATTTTTTATTGTAAACCAAATGTGCACTTGTTCTCCGCCCATGAAACTTTGTGTGTGATTTTTGTTGCTCACGAAAACCAAAAACTAGTTGCATAGCCTGGTGCATAAGCTATCCCCACACAGCTCTGCCAGTACATCTCAGTCCCAAATACACCACCTCCACTGTTCCTATCCTGAGCTTCTTGAGCAGAAACTGTTAGTCATGTCATATTGCGTGGGGAATTCGTGATGTGAGAAAACACTGCCATAGACTACTAGAATGAGATGATCAAATTCATTTTCACTTATGATCTATAATGAGCTCCAAACTTGAGACTTTAGAAGTACAATGCTAGTGTGTAAATATACTGCCCTGCTTGGAATCCCTTACCTCTTTTATTTTCAGCCACTTAACAAGCTTGTTGATGTCTTGCCATCAACTTATTTCAAGGGCTCATTTCTCAAGTGAGTTATGACACCTCTACTCCAGGTGGCAGAAGTGGCTGTAATCTATCCACATATTCCCAGCAGAAAATTCCTCTGGTAGAACTATCTGCCTAGTGTTAACTGTGTTAGATCTGGCACCCACTAGTGTAGGGATATGGTCGGGGGGGGGGGAGGAGATAAAGGGCAAATGATGGTGGGGAGTTCTGCTATGCCAATCCTCCACTTTCATGACAAGGACCATCTGTCAGTGGAAAAAATTAGAGTTGCTGGGCCACTCTAAAGGAAGACTGAGTATGAGAGAGATGTAACCTGCTCCATATTGTCCTCTTTCATCTCCCTACTTGCTGACTGGTGCAAGATAGGCTCTGGCCTAACATAGCTAAAACTGAACAATCTCTTTGTCTGATCTATATAGATACATATAAAGTCCTCGTCAACTTGATATCTGGATGTCTGAGATTCTAACTTCCTCCACTTTCCCATTCTCTCTCACTATAGCTAACTCAACCACCATCAACTCTGTCTCTCAAGTCTGTACAGATCTTTGATTTCTCCCTTCTCCTTTGTTCCTCGCATCCAGATTGCATCCAGATACTATTAAGTCTTACCTACAACATCTCCAAAATCTGACTTTTCATTACTCCACACCAGCAAAAATTCTCATCCAATGCCCTTATTTCACATCTTGAAAACTGCAGCCTCCTTTCTAGTCTCCCTGTGACAGGGTGCTAGCAGAAAAACTGCTAGCAAACCCTCTGTCACCTCAGCTACATTGAGGGAATGTAATTGGAGCTGGGGAGGCCACCTGGCCCTAAGTGGCAGAGCAGAGGCTGCTGCTGTCTCTGCTGGCTTGGGCTGGTTAAAAGCCTCAGGAGAAGGAAGTTGGGGTGGGGCTGGACAGGAAAAGTACCTGTGAAGGAGATAGGGAGAAGGGAAGCTGTTCTGAGGGGAAGTAGGAAGGACTAGCCTGCCCTTCTCTCCTGCTGAGGAGGAGAGAAGGAATTTGTCTATACAGTAAAACCTCCATTTAACGGACTAATTCGGGCGAGGGGGTGTCCGTTAAATCAAAAAGTCCGTTATTTAATAATAAAAAAAACGAGCTGTCGGAGCAGCAGCCCGCCCGCCACAGGGTCGGGGCGACAGCTCCGCAGCCCGCCCGCTGCCGGGACCCGGGTGGCAGCCGGGAGCAGTCAGCCAGCCCGCCCGAGTCCCGGCTGCTGGGACCTGGGCGGCAGCTGGGAACAGTCAGCCAGCCCGCCCGGGTCCCGGCTGGTGGGACCCGGGTGGCAGCCGGCAGCCAGCCCGCCCGCTGCCTGCACCCGGACGGCAGCCGGGAGCTGGCAGCCAGCCCGCCAGAAATGGATCAGGAATGCATCAGACTTGCTCAGAAATTTTGTCCGTTGCATCCGAAGTCCGTTAAATCGAGGTCCGTTAAATCGAGGGTTTACTGTATTGTACTCTGAAGATGGTGGGAGCATGTTGTACAATAAACTACAGGTGAGCACTGCAAACCGGGTCTCCTGAGTGACTTTCTGGGTCAAAGAGGGGCAGGAGCCAGGAGGGCCCTGCTGGAACCCTGTTACACTCCCTGACACCAGCATTTCCTTCTTCAGTCCATTCAAAATGTTGCCATTAAGATTGTTTGCCTCTTGATCTGATAACCTTTGAATTATTCCCGAGTCAATGCCATCTTTGCTGTATCAAATTTAAGCTTCCACTCATTATCAAGACCTTGCATAATTGTCCTCCTATTATTATTATTTATTATTTGGATTATTTATGGCCCTGTTGTGCAAGGCACTGTTAAAACAAATAAGAGAAATGGACCCCCAGAGATTTTTCAGTTTAAGAAATCTTACCCCTAGCTGTTTTTTTTGTTTGTTTGTTTTTTCCACATTACCCCTTTGTAAATGCTGGTGGAATAGAAGAAATATTCTTGATAATGATTAATGATGGGACACTAAATGGGGAGGACTCTGAGCTACTACATGGAATTCTTTCCCAATTGTCTGGCTGGTGGGTGTCTCCCATGTGCTCAGGGTCTAACTCATCACCATATTTGGGGTCATGAAGAAATTTTTCCCCAGATCAGATTGGCAGAGACTCTGGATTTTTAGTTATTTATTTGCATTCCTCTGCAGTGAGTGTGTGGTCAAGGTTCTGTGGCCTGCAATATGCAGGAAGTCAGACTAGATGATCATGATGGTCCCTTCCAACCTTAAAATCTGAGTCTATTATCTGCTTCTCCCACAAACTTTTTTCTCTCTCTCTTTTTTTTTTAACTCTGTCTTCAGAGAATATTCTTCTTGAGCTGAATCTCAAGGCTAGGATGACCAGATGTCCCAATTTTGGGGTCTTATATAGGCTCCTATTACCCCCATCCTGATTTTTCACACTTGCTGTCTGGTCACCCTACTGAATGCTCTCTCTCGCTCTTTAGTCATTTCCTTCCCTAAGACCCACTTCTGCACTGATGGCTACACAAAATCAGTCAAGTAAGACATCGAAGGGGAATAACACCTGCTTCCCCCACAACCAAAGCAAAACCACACCCTCTTTACTATACCATGAGATGCACTAGTCCTTGCTGAGTTACCATGCAGTTTTCCTGATGTTATCCTCCATTCTTTCTCTCCTCACACCATTTATTGTCTTTTTGCTCGCTCATTATATCATGATTAATTTACATTTCAAGTTCCATGGGGAATGGACCATTCTGTTTTGGGAGGAGCTTGGCACAGCTTTGGGCACCAACAGAAACAACAGTAATACAAGAGGAATGGTAACAATAAAAACCTGGCAAACATTGGGAGAACTGTGGGTATAACTCAGGTTGAATCCAATGGGGGAGACAGGAGAGGATATAAATGTGAATTGCTCACAGCAAGTTATGCTGCACTTTCTGTCACTTGCATTTACTAACAGATGACTTATGAAGGTTTTTCAAAATAAAAGTGTCCTCTGATATTGGTTTGCAGTTGAAAATTAAAAGACTTATGGCAGCAGGTTGCAAAGGGTCTTTCAATTAACTCAGCTCTCCAGCATAGTGCAATTTAGGTCTGTGGAAAACCAAGGGCCTGCCAACATCAATGACAGTGACTGAAATTTACACGCAGGCTCTCTTATTGTGTCCAGTGCTGCCATCTAACCTCCCTAGGGAGATTTTCAAAGCAGTGAATGCACTTTCAAAAAAGTGTATGCATTCATTGTGATCTCTGAAACAGGCATTCCTTTGCACTCTGCTTTGGAAATGTCATTTAGTTTTTGCCTTTTTTTGTTCAGTCACCAGTTCTGCCTTTGTTTTAAGGCCACAGAGCACTTGTAGAAGGATTACTTTTAGACAGAGCCAGTGCTAGGCATAAACAGACTAAGCAATTACCCCAAGCAGCTCAAGCCCTCTTCCCCCTCTCCCCCCATTTGCTTTTTATTATAAGAACTTGCCTGTTTTAGTATGGGGGGGGGACTAGTCCTCCTAAGAGCCCCCCATGGGCTAGCACCAGCTCTGCTTTTAGATAATGTCTTTCAGTTAGAAAGCACCTTCAAAATGGAGCCAGTTGCTGGCATAAATTGTAGCATGTATAATATAGATTCATACAAAAACAAGGTTCCAGCATACAACAGCAAAATGGTAACTTAAATATATTTCCATAATAACCACATGACACAAGACTATTTCTAGTTTAAGGTTTTATCCTTCAGAGAATTAGCAATTATAGGAAACAAATCATCAGGTCAGCTCTTACCCCTCTGTTTGACCTATCTAGCACAGCCAGATGAAATGAGAGCATCACTCTCTCTCAGAACCTACTTCTCCTGTCTCTCTGACTAGCTTTACCATATATGAGCTTAACTTTTATACTAAAACATTCCCTTGAACTCCAGGACATGGAATCCTATAAACAAGATAAGGCATGTGATTCTCCCCTGTCTATCTTGTCTTTTATACAATGTACATCACTGTAGCATCTGAGCACCTGCTAAATATATAAACACATACAATATATACAGGGCTAGATTAACTCCCCACTGGACTCTTGGAAAACCCCATACTGTCTGCCTCACCCCATCCCCCAAACTCCCCCACCACCCCTGTTCTGGCTAGCTCCCCTGAGCAAGCACTCATTGCAGCTTTCTCCACATTTATAGCAGACCTTTAGGATGTCTCTGAGCAAGTGTTATGTGTAAAGCAAAGGAGAGATGGGCTGCTGAAAATGAGGTGAGTCCTGCTATTGGAATCTCTCACTAAATGGAGAGTCTGATTTTTTTTTCTCTGCTCTACCATCAACACAGGATTTGGTAGTAGGTATTCAGTTTGCAAACATCTGATTCCCGTATACTATATTATAACCTACACTAGATTAAAATATATAAAGAATTCAGATGAATGCTATAACTGATATGCCTCCCGCCTAATACCAATTAATGTGGAAGGGAATGTTGATGCACCTGAGTAAATGCTGACCCTGCAAAATATTGCAGTTCACTGCTTTCTTTGTCTTGGTCTTTTTCATGGGAGCCAGTGATATTGTATGTAATAAAGGATGTGATAAAATAATTCCGTTTGTAGGATTTTGAAAAGAAGGAGCAGCATGATCCCAAATGTTGAGCATGTTTCCTTTTATAATAAAGTCTTTTGGATTCAAAAGACTAATGCCAAGTTCACAGATATGGATACGTATTTTAACAGTGATGACTGACTGACAGAAGAAAACAGCCCCTGTCCTAGTACCCAGGCTCCAGTCTGAGCCCAACAAATACTGCTGTTAACTGTAGCCCTGTGAGCCTGAGTCAGCTGGCATCAACAAGCAGTGGTTTTTAATTGCAGTGTAGACTTACCCATAGGGGTCAGACCACCTTGCTCCAGGAGTTCAGCTGAGAAGGGAAGGGGGTTAGGAAGAACAAAAGCCACCATTGTGAGATGGGAGGTGGTCCTAGAGTAACAGGCTGTTATTCTGAATAGGGCTCAGAATTAGAGCCCTGTAGGGCAAATGAGTAACGGCTTTCCCCTCTCTCAGCCAATCAGGACAAATTATATGAAGGCAGGGAGCATATAATCTGCCTCTTCTTCACTGAAGGCAGGTCATAGAATCAGGTTTGAAGGGACCTCAGGCGGTCATCTAGTCCAACCCCCTGCTCAAAGAAGGACCATGATGGAAGGAGCAGGGCTGGTTGCTAGTTTCTCCCAGGTATATGGGGAATGAGAGGAGACTGTTTGGACTATACTTCCAGGCTTCAGAGGTGAGCAGTCCCTGAGCAGGGAATCCCAGCAAGGGGACATTTTTTGTTCAATCTATTACAAGTTTTTGGGTTAGATTATATATTATTTTTTGCTACCAGCCTGGAGTAGAACTGGGCAGGTTCGCTAAAGAACCTGTGGGTATTGCCTACTGTGGATTGCAGTGAGACACAGGTAGAAACTGGGAGTGGCTTTTCAATAGGACATACCTGCCTTCCAGAGAGGAGATGGGATTGAGCTAAGGACATGAACCCAGGGTCTGAGACCGGGAGGAACTTCTGACAACCACATTGACATGGAATATACAAGTGAGTAAAGAAGAGGGAGTAGTGAGGGTGGCAGTCACAGGGCCCTCAACTTAAGTGTTGCCAGCTGTCATGAGTCTTATGCTATTTGCATTCTTGAACCCCCAATTGCAGGAAGCTAAGATTACATGAGAATGATGTTAGTTTTTTTTCCCTAGCCCCTGGAGGTTGCACAGAAAGGCTTGAAAACATGAAGCGACTACACCCTAAAGACTTAGACACTCCAACACAAACCCCCCAAAATGCATTACATTTTTAAAAAAAGAATTAGCATGCTGTGGCACTCATGAAGAAATTGGGTTGGTTCTTGCTGATCCCCCTAGTTGAGAAGCTAAAATTATATCACAGACGTAATCCTGGCGTCTACCTCTGCTCTGCAACACCTACACAACTATTCTGCCTTCCTTTGGGTTTCATGAGTGTAACCAAGAATAGAATTTGACCTCTTGCTTTTAGGCAACCTCCTAGATGTTTAGGGGCTCAACAGGATAACTTGTCATTTTAAAAATAGACCACATACTTGGCTTGATAACCATGACAATATTTCTTCAAATAAATACAATGTGCATTTTAATATGACACTCGGGTAACTCTTAACCCTGGTTTATTATTAGAGATTTAGAAAATAAATGTGGTCATAGACTGTTAGTCACTGGAGAACATCCCCAGCATTTCACATAGACTAAGGAACACATTCTGTTCTCACATCTGTGAAGCCCACTGACTTCACTGGGCTAACACCTGTCAAATTATATATTCTTGATCACTCTTTTTTGTTTTATCAGGTCTGTCTGCAATAATTTAGCCAAAAACTCTCTTTCTGAGGAAATCATGTATGAAGTACAAGGAATCTCATTGTCTTGATCAAAGAGATATTTATCTGCATCTTGTGAACTAAAGTGTGAAAAACTGATTTTTACATCTGATGTCTGCTAGTTTTGCTTGTCCTGTTTTTGCTTAGACATCTGCATTGCACGTGGAGGAGGAGTCCTTTGTATTCTAAAAGTCTGAGTGAATATAGGACCTGTTTTTCAAAACCCAGTATCGTATGCAAAATGTGTGACATTTATCTTCACGTGTAATTTACCACACACATAAATGAGAGGCTTTTAATCGGCTGATTGCACCAAAATACTGTTTCGTTCAAACAGTAATGCTAATTAGGCATGGAGTCATGTGCATTTTTACATGCAATTGTCGCACACTTTTGCATACAGTCCTAGTTTACTGATGGTTTGAAAAGCAGGCCTCAGTGCTAGGATAAAAGGATATAAAGAACTTGCTTGAACTAGGCATAATATTGCTTGGTCTCAATTGCCACAGCAATAGGGTAAGTTCTTATTCTTAAAGATAGAAGTCAAATAGATTGGCAGGTTTTTCCACAAGAATTCTGCCAATTTACTATAGTCTTAACCGAGAGCACTTTTTTCCCAATCTTTGGCCTTTCTAGGACAGAGACTGCCAGTCACGTGGTGGTTTACTGATGTACACAGTTGTGGACTAAGTTGAAACATGAACATTAATGTTCACTTATTATAACCTACCAGTAAATTGTAATTT
This sequence comes from Sternotherus odoratus, assembly GCA_032164245.1. Classification (NCBI taxonomy): domain Eukaryota; kingdom Metazoa; phylum Chordata; order Testudines; family Kinosternidae; genus Sternotherus; species Sternotherus odoratus. The sequence goes on from JAVMKO010000007.1 coordinate 40,482,460, forward strand.
GAATTCAGGTCTTGTGTGTCAAACTAATACGATAACCTACTACTCTGTTCATTTGCTCCATTAGTCTTCCTTTTTAGAAAGCTGTTAAAACTGTATAGAAAATGAAGTGCAGTCCTTTTATTGTTCATATTTAGATATATGCATTTAGGAGTTACTATGCAGTTCACTTTGCTAAGGCAGTACAGTAAACCCTCGATTTAACGGACCCCGATTTAACGGACTTCGGATGCAACGGACAAAATTTCTGATGCATCCAAAGTCCGTTATTGGGGGCTGCCGGCTCCCGCCGCAGGGAGCCGGCTGGGTTGACAGCTCCCCCCCGGCTCCCCGCAGCGGGGACCCCTGCGGGAGCTGTCAAACCCCCCCCCCCCCCCCCGCCCGGCTCCCCGCAACGGGGAGCCGGGCGGGGGGGCGTTTGAGAGCCTCCGCTCGGCTCCCCGCAGCGGGAAGCCGGGCGGGGGGTTTGACAGCTCCCGCCGGGCTTCCCGCTGGGGGGAGCCGGGCGGGAGCTGTCAACCCCCCCCGCCCGGCTCCCCGCAACGGGGAGCCGGGCGGGGGGGTTTTGAGAGCTCCCGCCCGGCTCCCCGCTGGGGGGAGCCGAGCAGGAGCTGTCAACCCCCCCGCCCGGCTCCCCGCAACGGGGAGCCGGGCGGGGGGGGGGGGCGTTTGAGAACTCCCGCCCGGCTCCCCGCAGCGGGAAGCCGGGCGGGGGGTTTGACAGCTCCCGCCAGGCTTCCCGCTGGGGGGAGCAGAGCGGGAGCTGTCAACCCCCCCGCCCGGCTCCTCGCAGCAGGGAGACGGACGGGGGGGGGTTTGAGAGCCCCCGCTCGGCTCCCCGCAGCGGGAAGCCAGGCGGGAGCTGTCAACCCCCCCGCCCCTCTCCCCGCAGCGGGGAGCCGGGCGGGGGGGAGGGGGTGGGGTGGGCTGGCTCCATATAACGGACTAATTCGGGCGGGGGGGTGTCCGTTGTCACCCGAAAGTCCGTTATTTAATAATTTAAAAAAATTATTAAATAACGGACTTTCGGTTTTAACGGACACCCCCCCCGCCCGAATTAGTCCGTTATATCGAGGTTTCACTGTATCATTCTACTGTGAACATACTGCTATGCACAGGAAGAAAAAGGTGCTTTCATAGTCAGTGATAAACAAAATCATTCAAAGGGTTTAGAAATGAGTAATTTATTCTGTGCCTGTGCATTCAGCTTTGCAGCAATTTACACTGTACTAATTTAACTGATTTTATTTTTTAGTTGTAAGTTCTCTCCATTTAGGGGCACTAATAACAATGGAATGTATTGGCATATGTAATATAGAATGCAAACCTGTGTATATGTGTGCATGATTTCTGGGGCAACTGAATGGTACAATAATTGGTGTCAAAAATGGAATTTATATCCTCACCGATTTGTGTCCAACCCAGTTTGGTACCAAAATTAAAGCAGTACCGACTGATGGCTTTTCAGTTGTCTGTATGAAATGTGGTGGTGGCTTCAACGTAGTTGTTGTTAGTGGATAGCTTTTTATAGCATACTAGTGTAAAAGCCCATGTACACGGGCCAACAGTAACGGCTCGCTGCCCCCCCCCCCCACTCAGCTCTCTGCCTCTCTGCCCCTCCCGGCTCTCTGCCCCCTCCCCCCCGCTCAGCGGCCCCTTCCTGCGCCCCGCCCAGCCAGAGCCCCCTGCCCGCGCCTCCTGCGCCCAGCCACCCTCCTGCCCGAGCCCCTGATCCAGACCCTGCTTCCCTCTCAGCGGTGCACATGCGGCGGCCATGTTGTGCTGCCGAACTACACCTTCCAGCATGCCGTTCATCTGGGCCGTCTCTACTGTGCATGATGGCTTCACACACACTTCTCTAGTCTTTTATTATATAGGATAGCTTATTGCCCCATCTGGTGCCCTTGCTGGCAGTCTTAGAAGAAAGGCCAAGCAATGAATGGTGTCTGGAGAACAAATTATCCTGTCATATCAGCAGTGATCCTTCTAGAACAAGGTTGAGCCTTATAGTGTCTTCCATACATGGCACTGGAACTCTGTGAATGGAACTTGTTTTTAAATCCGAACTGGCCAGGTAAACTATGTTTAAACGATATTAGCCATAGACTAAAACATAAGTGGGAAGAAGATGAGATAAACTGACTCTCAGATCTCAGTGAAGCTGGGATACTGCTCTCACACATATTTGTTTTAGGTCTGGTCCCCACTACGACTTAACGTCGACTTTAGCGACATTAAGTCGACATAAACCTGTACCCATCCTCACACGGACGCCATTTGCGTCGATTTAAAGGGCCCTCAAAATCGACTTCTGTACTCCTCCCTAACGGGAGGAGTAGCGCTGAAATCGACCTATCTAGGTCGATTGTGGACTAGTGAGGATGCATGGGACGTTACTGGCCTCCAGAGGCTGTCCCACAATGCTCCATTCTGACCGCTCTGGACTGCCTCACTGCTCCACTGTGACCGCTCTGGACAGCACTCTCAACTCGCTGCTCTGGCCAGGTAGACAGGAAAAGACCCAGGAACATTTGAATAGCATTTCCTGTTTGGTCAGCGTGGCCAGCTCACCTGCACAGCTCAGTCGCCATTCAGAGAAATCAGCAGCACAAGCCGCCATGGAGACCTCAGCATCACAAGATGCCATGCAGAGCTCAGCAGCCCTGGAGACCAGCCAGAGAAAAAGAGCTCCAGCATGGTCCAATCATGAGGTGTTGGATCTCATCGCTATCTGGGGAGAGGAATCTGTGATGTTGGAACTCCGCAACAACAAACAGAATGCCAACACATTTGCCAGGGTCTCCAAGGCCATGCTGGAAAGGGGCCACAACAGGGACACCCAACAGTGCCGCATGAAAATTAAGGAGCTGAGGCAAGCGTTCCAGAAAACCAAGGAGGCAAACGGACGCTCAGGGGGTCTGCCGCGGACATGCCGGTTCTACAATGAACTAAATCAGATAATGGGGGGCGCCCCCACCACCATCGCACCAGTCTGCGTGGACTCCACACATGGGATAATCATCAGGTCTGAGGAGGATTTGGATGAGGACGATGATGAGGAGGAGGGAAATATCACGGAGCAGCAGGCGGCCAGCGGAGAGACACTTTTGGCAGACAGCCAGGAGCTGTTTATCACCCTCCCAACCATCCCAAGGGGGTACCCCAGCCGGCGAAGGATTCTCTGGTGAGTGTGCTTTTTTTAAGGGATTAGATGACTCATGATTTTTAAAGGAAGCATTTATTAATGATTAACTTGCCCTAAAGACTTAGCGTGCTTTCATTGCTGGTTAGTTTCTACTCAAATAGTTTGTCAATATATTCAGGTATTGATCGGAAATCCTCTATGGACATTTCCATGAAGCTATCCAGGAGGTAGCGATGAATCTTCCGCACCAGATTTCTGGGGAGAGCAGCCTTGTCTGGCCCTCCGTGATAGGAGACCATCCCACGCCACAAAAGTAGTAAATAGTCTGGTATCATTGAGCAGCATAACATTGCGGCGAATGCACCAGGACTTTGCAACGATTCAAGCAGCATGCGCTCTCTATCTCTCTGAGAAATTCTAAGCAAAGTGATGTCATTCATGGTTGCCCGTTTGAAAGACGGACTGCAATTAGTAGGGAGATAAAGGTTCCCAGCTGCAAAGTAATCTTTTCTGCAGAAGACCAATCGCCCCCCCCCTCGAATGCACGCCTGCCTCCCCTTCCCCCCCCCCTCCCCGCCAGCCCATAGCCGGTAGCTAGCAGGGATTTTGAAGAGTCTGTAAGTGTTTGCTTCCGCTGAAGACCCCTAGCCAGCCCTTAGCGAGAGATTTTTGGTTTTGTTTTGCAGTTCGTGGTTCACTGGGAGCCACGCGGTAGGGGGAGGAGCGATTCACGTGGTGGGGGGGAAGGGAGTGTGGTTACTCTAGAATATCCAAGTGCTTCTTTTAAATATGGATTTTAGCTTACCATGGCCGGCTGCATGGTGATTTCAGTAGCCCTGTTGTGCTGAGTGTGTGAGAAGCTGTGACTTTTCTGTGAGCCATTCAGTCACTTTTAGGTGTGGAATATAACCTTGTACAGAAATCATATCAGGCCTCTGAATACCGAGGTTGCCAGTTGCATAGTACTCCCATTGTCATCTGTCCGAGAATGCATCTGTCTCATAACTTTGAACCTTTCTTTGCCCACAGCTGCACAATTATCTCAGAATCCTCCATCTTGCTCCTCACGCCGTGTATCGCACATACGAAAGCGTAAAAAGAAAATACGTGATGATATGTTCAATGAACTACTGCAAAACTTGTGCGCTGAGGCAGCCCGCCAGACTGAATGGTGGGAAAGATTGCTCCAGTCAAGGCAGGAATCGAGAGCCGCAGCAGAAAAGAGGGAAGAAATGTGGCTGGAGCGTGAAGAAAGATGACAGGAACGTGAAGAATGGCGGATGGATGCTTTGCTCCGGATACTGGAGGACCAAAGCGACATGCTGCGGTGTCTGGTGGAGCTGCAGCAGGACCAAAGATTGCCTCTGCAGTCTCTGCCCAACCACCTCCCCTCCTCCCCAAGTCCCATAGCTTCCGCACCCAACCTGGGGGGGAAGCTTCGGGGACCGACCCACTCTACCCCACAAGCCAGCACAAGCAGCAGCAGGATGAGTTTATCTAAAAACTTTTAAAAGCTGCTGTGTCTTGGCCCACTCCTCTCTCCACTCCTACACCACTGCGACTGCTGGTTTCCCTCCTCACCCACCCCTTCTGGGCTACCTTGCCAGTGATCCCCTGTGTTTGTGATGAAACAATAAAGAAAGCATGATTTTTAAAACAGTGAATTTATTTCCTCTGCAAGCATCGGAAGGGGGGAGGGAAAGAGGGTGCAAGGACGGCAGGCTTAGGGCCGAGCAAAGCAAGGGAGAGGGTTCTCAAACGCCATCTTGGGCACTCATAAAACTGGTTTTCAAGGCATCCCTGAGGCGCAGCGCGCCATGGTGCGCTCTTCGACTTTCCCTGCTGTTTGGCTGCTGGTAAGCAGCGGACAGGAAATTTGCCTCTGCCTCCCAGCCTGCCATAAAAGTTTTCCCCTTGCTCTCACAGAGATTGTGGAGCACAGAGCAAGCAGCAATAACAATGGAGATATTTCTCTCGCTGATGTCTGAGCGATTCAGTAATGAACGCCATCGCCCCTTCAGTCGGCCAAATGCACACTCTACTGCCATTCTGCACTTGCTCAGCCTGTAGTTGAACAGCTCCTGACCCCTGTCCAGGGCTCCTGTGCAGGGCTTCATAAGCCAGGGCATTAGGGGGTAGGCTGGGTCCCCAATGATAACGATCAGCATTTACACACACACACACACACACAGAAATGTTCTGGTCGGGGAAGAAAATCCCTTGCTGTAGCTGTCTAAAAATCCTAGAGTCCCTGAAAACGTGAGCGTCATGAAGCTTTCCTGGCCACCCCATGTACAGGTCGGTGAAACGTCCCTTGTGGTCAACCAGTGCTTGCATGACCATAGAATAATATCCAGAAAGCGCAGTTGCCTCCTGTGGCGGGGTGACCACCCACCCCCTACCAGAAGGGGCTTAGAAAAGCCTCAAAAGGGGTTTAAAATAGCCCGGGAGGGGGTTAAGGCTGGGAGCCAGCAGGCCTTTCAGGCCTGATTGGGCATTAGGCCCAGCTGGGCGGCCACGCCCCAAACTCAGGCCAGAGTATAAAGGCTGGGAGGCAGGAGCCTAGAGGAAGCAGTCTCCTCTGCATTCAGAGGGAGACAGGCCTAGCTGCAGGAGCTGAAACCAGGTACCTGGGTCAGGGCAGAGGGAGCTGGGCAGGCCTTCGGGCCTGATACAAGGTCCAACCCAGGAGTACCAGGGTTGCAGGGGGCAGCCCAGGGCTGGAGATAGCAGCAGCAGCAGGCCAACCTTCCTTGCCTGTGATGAGAAGCCATGATACTGCAGTCCACCCCAGTGAGCGGGGGCAAGTGGTGACTGACAGTGGCACACTCTGAGGCGAGGTGGGGATAGCGGGTAGAGGGTTCCCCCGGGGAGGGGAGACCCTCACACCAAAGGGGTACTGCAGGGGTGCAGCACCCGCAGTTGGAGGGCACCGGGGTCCAGGAGGGACACGGGGCCAGCAAAGGAGCGGGGCATCAACCTGCAGAGGGCGCTCTGGACGCTGAAGGAGCTGATTCCCCAGACAACCAGCGGGAGGCGCCGCAGGGGTGAGTGTCGGCCCCGTTACACCTCCGGATCGCATTCCTCTGCAGGCGGTACAGCATAAAATCCGCAACAGTGCACGAGGTCCTCACAACAGCGGTGGCATCAGCGGGCTCCATGCTTGCAGTGCTATGGCGTTAGCGCAGCGCGGAGAAAGGGCGCGAATAATGGGATGCCTACCCACAGTGCACCGCTCAAAATGGGGGCGGCGGCGCGAAAAAAGGGCACGAAATTATGAAATGCCTACCCATAGTGCAGCACTCAAAATGGTGCCTGCTGGGGAGTCCGGGAACTGTGGGATAGGTACCCAAAGTGCAATGCTCGCTATGTCAACGCTTGCCAAAGTTGTGCGGACAGACACTGCCGACTTGCTGTGCTTTGTGGGGACACACAAAATCGACTCTATACAGTCTGCTTTAAAAAATCGACCTAAGGGAAATCGACCTACTGCTGTAGTGAAGACATACCCTTACTTTACCTCAAACTCCAAAGATTGTTTGCTTTCCAGGAAAGATTCAGCTTGAAAGGGGCATGCTGGGTGCTAGAGCCAACAAGTAAGGCCAGCTGTGCAATCTCTCTATACATATTTAGTTAGGGAGTATTCGGTGTGTACTCCTTTAATTAAGACTTCTACCTTGGGAATCTGGACCCTTTCCTTTCTTCCAACTAAGTGTGGAATAAAAGTGCAAGTGGGCAAGAACATATCAGGTGCTAAGTACATGGCATCTAATATCTGTAATGCTTTAGTGCTGGCCTTTAATTTTATGTGACACCAGGTACTCTACTAGGTAAAAGAGGGAAGGTGGAAGAGTTCACTGATATTTTCAATGCTAAACGGTCATCAGACTTTGAATGTGACTGTCATTTATCAATCTGGCTTCACGGTTACAATGTGGTTGCAGTTTTTTAAAATCAAGGTATAGTAAGTTTCAGACAAAAAACTCTGCACATCTACTGTGATAAATTCTGATAAAAGTAACATACTACCTATAAGAAAGACAAAGGTTTATTTGATTTGTTTTGTGCCTTGAGATAATTCTATAAGAAATGTTTATTAAAAACTGTTACCACTGCACAGCTTCTGCATTGGAATGAACAGTATGTGGCTTGTATTTCAGAAGCTGGGACAACCCAGAAACTCATTCCAGGTGAAATCAACAAAAGCTGAGACTCACAACCATTGTGCTAATCTGTATTTAATATTTCCAGCAATACACCATGCCACCTGCTGGAAACAGAAAATAAAGGAGCATGGAATTGCACTACCCTCTACAGGACATAGAGGGTAATAAAAATGGACACAATTTTATGACCATTGACTATACATTTTCTAACAAAATGGTAAAGCCTAAAATTAGATAAAACTCAGTGGAAAATCACTTAATGTAAAGACTGCAGGATTTAGCCCAACATCTTTGTAGTGGTCGCATGGGCGTTTAAAAAACAAAACAAAACAAAAGGTATAAACTGAAAATTGCAGCAGTTTTTGGTGGATTTTAAGTAAAAACTTTTGTTTGTCAAAATGAACAAATAGGCAACTCATGCTTACAGTACTAGGCATGGATTGAAGTCTAATGACTATGTATATTATCTGGTGGGGTTACTTAGCATGGGGGCTAGGTTAGGCTACAGAGGCAAAGCCATAATCTAGTCTTGCCTTGAACAGCATTTGCAGAGATTACCTGATGGATACAGAAATGGTATTAGCTGGGCTGCTATCAAAAATCAGCACTGAGAGACTTCGGAGAGCAATTCTCAAGACTGTCTCTTAAAGGGAAAGTTCCCCTCCGGAGTTATGGAGACTGTTGGGAATGAGACCAGGTGATGAAAGTATAGTCATGGCGGGGACTCTCAGCCACCCTTAAAGGGGGCAGTATATTTCAGCTGGAAATATCATTAGCCCATGGTGAGACCACAATGGGATAAGTCCAGTGACACAGGACTAGTGCTCAGAAAGGTTGTAGCTGACAGAGTCTTCCGTAGGAGAGCTTCCAAAAGCACAGATTCATGGTGCTATCATAAATAGCTGTCAAAGGAGAGCCCCAGTTGGAAGCAGACATCGCCAGAATACCAGATGTCCCCTTAAATTTGGCCTGTGAGGCCAGAAACACACATGCATATATATACTTACATTTATAGGAGATTAGGCTTTGATAAGTAGCAGGCATCAAAGTGATAGTTTCCTATCAAGTATATGAACTATGCTGTTAGGGATGAACAACTGATACAAGCTGTGTACCTTAAACTTTCTAATGGGAAGATGTTGGTTAGCAATTGAACAGCCAAGAAAATCCCATTATCTGACAGTCATCTTTCCAAGTTCACCCATCTCTCAGCTGGAAGAAACATACAAACTGTGGAGGCTATAAGGAAAGGTATATGGGGATGAGGAAGGGAAGGAAATTTGTACGTGAATGATGATGTTGGCTGTGCTTCATCTTTATGATCTTGTAGAATTCCATAAATATTGGAAGCATTCTCCATCTATGTTTGTTGTAATTGCTGTGTCAATATACAACACCTATAACTGACAATTACAGGCTGAGTTGCCTAAATGTCCGCCAACTGGCAAGATGTGACTGTTTCAGAATTTCTTGTTTATACAGATTAACTTTATCTTATTTTGTCCAAACTCTTTCTTTCTCGGTCCCAGCTGCCACACTTGATTGATAAAACAATAACTATCGGGGTTTACTGAGGAGAACTGCCCCACTGTGTCAAAAGCTCTCAGCCTCACTGGCATTTCCAAGGCAATCTCGTTCACACCAGAGCATATTTAAAGAATGGTGTGCTGCAATGAGAGGCCAGCTATCATCCAATGGAGCCACTTGTAGTGATCCTACAGAATAGGTGGAAGTGTCAGCAGGGTGTTCTAGTCTGAAAGGGTATTCTACTTGTCACAGCCACTAACTTGTGTGCTCCTACAATATCAAAATTAATGAACATTTGTGTAAGTGACTATTGTACCCTGCCATCTTGTGTTGACTAAATGAAAACCTCTTTTAGCAAATACAAAGGAAAGGAGAACATGGTGTTCTGCCCAGTCTTCCCTCAGCTGTTTGAAGACATTTTACCTGAGCTTCTATCCGAATAAACTCAGACTGCAGTCCATTTGAAAAAGAAATGTGTATGAATATATTGGTCATGAATGGTAGTAGGCTGGCAGTCCCAAAGAATTAAATCTTCCATTTATTCACAGATCAGTACAGCATGGTCTATGACAAATTAAAGCTGCTTGGTACTCTTCTGCTACTGTTTCTCATGCCAGACCATCTCTGGAGGTCAAAATAATTCAGTCCCAATGCCCTGCAGTCTTCGATCTCTCTGCTGAGCAAGCAGGTTGGAGGACAGAATTCCTCCAATTCAAAATCACCTTGAGAAACTGGAGACTTTGGTTTGAATTCAAGATGAAATTCAATAAAGGCAAGTGAAAAATACTTCACTTAGGAAGGATTAGAATTCCAGTCATGAGAGGTTTTTACCAAAGGGTAGACAAACTCCTGCTCTAAAGACAGAATTAACAACTTCTTTGGGGGTTTTTTTGGTTTGTTTAACAGTGCACATCTGTGCTATCTGTGTGCTCCACAAACATTAATTTATTTTCACAACATTCCTGCAAGATGAAGGGAAATTATTATCCACATTTGATTTGATTGGGAACTGAGACACAGAGAGATGGTGCCCACTAATTTTGGGTGTCCAATTTGAGATCACTAAGATCTTTTTTTTCAGCATACTTAGCATTATACAGTAGACTCTCGATTATCCAGGATGATAGGGGAAAAAATTAATCCTGGTTAATAAAATCCCGGATAATCACCATCCATAGGAAATATGGGGTGGGGGGTTTAGTTCACCAGCCAGGGAATATTGGTTCACTAGCTGCCCTGCACCCTGGTGGGTTTTTTTGTTTGGGGTTTTATTTATTTATTTATTTATTTATTTTTGGTGTGTGCTTGGGGCGGCAGCAAAGCCAGAGCCGGCCCTGCAAGTTGCTCATATTTTTTTTGACATCCTGGTTAATCCACATCCTGGTTAACCCAATCCTGGATAATCGAGAGTCTACTGTATAGCACTTACTGTGTTCAAGTATAAATCCCATTAAAGTCAGTGGCATTTGTGAGTGCTCAGCACATCTGCAAATTCTATTGGAGGGTCTCAAGTAGGGCACCCAGAAAATGAACACATGACGATCACCTGTGAAAAGTTTGGGCTAAGGACTTGTCTAGCATCACATAGGAATTTTGTTGCAGAAATAGAGAGGATCAAGTTCTCCAGTGTGTTATTCAGCTGTAACCATATGTCATATGTGTGAAGTGCTTGAGAGTTGTTGTTTTACCTGTATGGGGTTAACTGAGGGGCGGGGGTGACGTCAGAGTAGCCCACCTGGAGGAACAACCAGGAAGTCAGTTCAGTTTGTCCCAGAGCTTTTGGGCTAACTCGACCTCTTTTCCAGCTATGGAAGCTCTTCTCCCCTCTCCTAGCTTTGGGAGAGATGGAGCACCCTTCTATTTCTAAGATTAGACTAACTGTAAATGCATTTTAATCTAATAAATTTTGTACCTGATTTAGAGTGTCACTAACCTTCCAGGGGGTAAAATCTTGAGGGAGGGATTAGAAAGCTTTATATCTGTGAAGTTGTATTGTAAGTTTTCTCTTTTCTTTATTAAACCTTTTTTGTTATAAAAAGCGTTTGGTTATTCCCTTAAAGTTATCCTAGCTTTGGATTTGACCCAGTTCCCGGGTAAGGGCAGGTGGGTCTGTGTATCTGAGTCTCCCTCCTAAGAGCAAGGAGGAGTTGCTTGTGCTCAGAGTCTGTTTTCTCATCTCTCCCGGTACAAGAGGGAGAGGGGGAGGGGTGAAGCAGTGTCTAAGGGTCCCGATCTCTCAGGGAGAGGGAAGGGGAGTTTGGGGTGTTCGTGTGCCCCCCTCCAGGGTCTTGGAGATTCACATGAATGGTAGCAGTGTGGTCCCCATTTCCCAACTGGTAGTGTGTAGGTTTTGGGGGGCAAAAGACTTAACTTAGGCTGGGGAAGCAGCTTATAGTTAAGAGGCCATAGGAGAGACCCCCTCTGTTACCCCAGTGTCTCATAGGGAGGAGGTTTTTCTCTCTTCACACCATAAGATCATCCTTTTACTTCATGAATGAGGCAAGAGATTTCAGGATGACACATCTTCCAACTCCTATATAGGCAACCTTAGGAAATGCCCAAATGTTTGAGTGCTAGACATTGCAACTTTAATATTGTGTGTGTGTAACTTATATTCCTTTACAGAACAGCATTCTCCCAAGAACAATATTGCGTTTTTGTGGGTGTTCTCTCCTTCTCTGCACCCACTATAGTGTTTTGTTGTTCATTTGTTTCCTGTGATATTTAGGATTTATGTCCACCTTTGCAGCGGTTTTGGCTTTGTATAGGTCTGTAAAGTGCCATACACCCCTGTAGTGCTGCTTTAATAATAACGATAATAGTTATAAAAATGTAAGATTCTCTGGTTTACGGGCTCATATTATAATTCTCCTATGATCCACACAATTTCTGAATTAGTCAGGATCTTGGTGATTTGATATTATAAAACTGAGAAAAGCCTAGATTTCCTTTTTGCTTAACATTTTCTACACAATTCTCTAAGCAAATACAAAATAAACTTTTTGCTAGCCAGTCTAATGCAACATATGATGCTATTCAAGAGAGAAGTTAAAAAGCAACAGCAGATGATACATGTAAAAGGAATGTTGTGAAGAGGATTGTACAGAAACAGTTATTCATCCAGGCACTGAGCTGTACAGTACTAGAGTATGGAAGTCACTCCTTTTGTGACACAGGTGTTAAAATGGTGGCCAAATTAAAAGTAGCAAGTTTGGGTGTGTAATATTCAGATTAGAAATACTGCATGGCTCATACTATGTAAATGGGTCTTACCAAGAGGGGACCCTTCTTGCAAAAGACACATTGCTTACTTATACACACCAAAGGTCTTATACAATCTCCACTGTCATCAGTGGGAGATGTGCACACATCCCAGGGTAGAAATTAGCCACAAGATTTCACCCAAAATTAATTTTCAAAGTGAAGCCAAAAAAGAATTAACTGTAAACTTCTCTTACAATGCTAGGTTTTCCATGTTACACTTGAACTTTAACCCTTTACCCTAAATGGCAGGAAGGAAATTGTTGATTAATGTCTACAATTCTGCTAACCCTGTGGTAATTAATTACTGTTAGCCTTTGTGCTCAGTTTGAGGCATAGTAGGTAAATCTCTGTCCTTCTTTCAACTGGCCATGTCACTGCATAGCAGTAAAAATACTGCATGAAGTCAGATTGTGACATCACTAGGTCTTAACAAAACTCCAAAGTATAAGATGTAACCCAGCTAGAAATCAATGTGGTGCTGCAGGAAACAATATTTTATAGTTGAGTAATAACCTGAAACTCAAATACTTGGCTGAAATTTTTGTTGGCAGGACTTCTTCTGAAAAAAAAAAACCCATGGGAAATGTACTTCAATATGAAGCACGTTTCTTCTGATAATTATACAGTAGAAATTCTCAGTGATGCCACTGAGATGGTCATAAGTAGGCTAATATTACTTAAATAACAAAAAATCATTATGGAAAGCTGACATTCTTCTAGTTCTGATTTCCACTACTGTTGTGTATGCTGACCACTTTCAAATTGGTCTGCATGGCCAGCTCTAGTTTGAATGGTAGCCCTATGTGAAGCAATGTGCAAGAGCCCATCCAACTCTCTCCTGGACTCTCACAGTCTCTCACTCTTAGGCTGTAATGACTGCCACTGCCTCATGGTGCCAAAATTTAACATTCACCTAAAAATTAGTTGAGGTTGAGGGGGGTCGGAGACATTGGACGCTGAGGAGAAAAAAAACAAGTTTTCATAGGTGTATGCAGACCGAGAGAGCCACCCCCCAAAAAATAATAAATAAATCAGTTAATCAGCCATCTCTAGTCTCATATTTCCAGTTTAACATCACCACTGGCAGGAAGTGTATTAATACACATAGCATTACAGATATAGACAGACAAAATTATCATGTGTTAAGAGATGCTATTCTCAGTCTTGTAAATCTCTAGATACGAAGGTACCAAACTGAATCAATTGTAAATGTAGCGATAGGAAAGTTACAGTGCTCTGTACTTAGAGTAAATTAGCACAGTGTTAGCACAGTGTCTGAGAAACTATAAAGATGCAAGCTGCAAGGATGTTATTTTTTTGGAACAATAACTGTGTCCTGAAAATTGGTTGAAAATTTTCTGCCTAAAATGCTGATTCATTGGAATCAAAACATTGTGGGAATTGTAGATTCCATCAAAAATTTTTACCCAAACCAGGCAGGCTGAGTAGCCAGCCTATCTGCCTGCCTGAGATACCCTGCTCCTTAACACTCCTCACCTCCCACGGCAGACAGCTGTATTGCTCAGCTCCCTTGCCCACCTGGCATGCTGGTGGGGAGCCAGGTTACTTGAGTCCCTGGCACCTCACCAGGTGGGCTCCCCAGGCTCCCCCTGGGATTGCTGGCTTCCCAGACACTCTCCTTGCAGTTATTCTTATACATTCTTCCAGTTTAAAAAAAAAAAGACCATAAAAAAATTGTGTAAAAAATAATAATTTTGCTGCAAATTTTGTAGCGTACATAAGCAAGAGTTCTTAATATAAAACAAAACTGAATTTTCCAAAAAAGAAAAAAAATAACAAATTTGCAGTTGGGTCTGCAGTGGACATAAAACTGCTTTGGACCTGAATAAATTTTCTGTGTGCATTGCTGTAGTTAATCCCGAGAATGTAACAGTCTGTTCACATTTGCATACTATGTTCTAGGGCTGACTGATGCATCTTGCTTGCAGCTCTATCCTATAATCCTGCAGTTGAAAATCATTTTATCCTTCAGCATCTGTCTATGAACTTTTTATTTTTTGGCCTCTGAACTTCATATTTTTTTTACTTTTTTGATAGCTACAGAATGGATGAGTAAGAGAATATAACCTAGGAATATGGGCTCACTTTGCAGTATTATAAATATAACCTGTTGAAATTCAGAGCAGTCTATTCTCCTTTAGATGTGAGTGGGGACAGCTGAGCTAACTGGTCTTGTAACTAGGCTGACCATATTTCCTTGAGACAAAAACGGGACATTGGGATGGCAAAAACGGGACAGGGTTGGGGGGTCTCACCAGATGAAGTCAGTGCAGTGGCTGCAGAATGTGGGCTGAGGGGCGCACGGGGGGTTGTCGGGGGGGCTGGGGGGGCTCTAGGGGGGCTCTGGGCAGTCTGGAGGGGCTCTAGGGGGGTCTCACCAGATGAAGTCAGTGCAGTGGCTGCAGAACGTGGGCTGCTTGATGAAGCGCGCCATGAATTTGTGGATCTTGACCACGTGGCTCACCTTCTGGCGCAGCGCCCTCTTGCGGCAGAACAGCAGTTTGGCCAGGCACTCCAGCTCGGTGGGTGAGGTGACCAGCGCCATGGCCCCACCTGGCCCCCCCAGCGCCGGGTGGGAGGGAGACAGAGGGGGGGCTGGGAGGGGATGGAGGAATAAACAGAACAGAGATGGGGGAGAGAGAGAGATGGGGGGATGAGGGATGAAGAGGATGGAGGGAGAGAAGGCATGAAGGTGAGAAGGGAGAGGATGGATGGATGAGAGAAGAGATGGGGTAGGGAGCAGGGGGGATGGCGGAGGCAAGGGACAGAGAGAAGGAGGGATGGAGAGAAGGGAGATGGAAGAGGAGGCAGTGGACGGAGGGAGAGAGAGAAGGGAGGAAGGGAGGGATGGAGAAGGGAGATAGAGAGAAGGAAGAGAGGGATGGAGGGATAGAGAAAAGGCAGGAAGGGAGGGATGGAGAAGGGAGATAGAGAGAAGGAAGAGAGGGATGGAGGGATAGAGAAAAGGCAGGGAGGGATGGAGATAAGAGGAGGCAGCGGACGGAAGGAGAGAGGGAAGGGAGGGATGGAGAGAAGGAGGGAAGAAGGAGGGATAGAGAGAAGAGGAGGCAGCGGGCGGCAGGCTGAAGCCGACGGTGGAGCGGAGCTGTCCGGAGCCGCGGCCGGGGGCTGAAGTGGAGACGGGGGCGCCGGCGGGGGAGCTGCCGGACGGAAGTTATTAGAAATAAATACTTCTCGGGCATCTTTTCCATCACCTGTCCAGCGGTGGGACACTGGTGCTGGGCTGGCGAGATGCAGTTTGCTCATCAGCGATTTTGATCTCTTTGCCTTTCTCCCTCTCTCTGCTGCCTGCACCTTGCCTGCGTTTTCAGGTGCTTCTGCTGAGCTCCAATACCGGGGGGAGGTGCAACCTCTTGTGTCCTCTGCAAAGACAGACCCTCTGCAGGTGCATTTTTGAGCCCCGGAGCACGGGGCGGCTGCGTGGGGCCAGATCTCGCCTCTCGCTCCGCAGGCTGCTGGCTCAAGAGCTACCGAACAGAGAGGGAGGGTAGTGTCCACAGAGCGGCCCCAGTCTGGTTAGTTCAAGGGCCCTGCTCCCACTGAAGTGTTGCTACTGATCACAGTGAGGGCAGGATGGGTCTCTACGCGTTTGTCTCTGGAAAGAATAAAGGCGAGTAAAGCCGCGTTCCGTTTTTTACAAAAAACGGGACAAAATTGTAAAAAACGGGACTGTCCCGTTCAAAACGGGATGTATGGTCAGCCTACTTGTAACTATGTAGTCAAGTTGTTATAACACTGAACCGGGCATTAAAAATGAACTCTAGGCTTGCCAAAGCCTGGCTATGAGACCTTGGACAAGTGACTTATGCTAGCAGTTTTAAATGACTCTTAGGGAGTTAGGCACCCAACTAATTTATAAATCATGAGATTTGGGCACCTAGACTCGGATTTTGAGAGGTATTCAAGTGCCTGAAGATGCAGATAAGTACCTAGTGAGATTTTCAAACACACCTAGAAACTTAAGTCTGAGTTAAATTGAAAATTCCATTAGGCACCTAAATACTTCTGAAAATTTAGCCTCTAGTTCCCTTAAACTCCTTTGAAAACCCCTGCCTCTCTG
Organism: Sternotherus odoratus; assembly: GCA_032164245.1. Taxonomy (NCBI): domain Eukaryota; kingdom Metazoa; phylum Chordata; order Testudines; family Kinosternidae; genus Sternotherus; species Sternotherus odoratus. Next base: position 40,498,661 of record JAVMKO010000007.1, read on the forward strand.
CTTCTGTTTCCCTATTTCTAAAATGGGAATAATAAAAATAACACTTACACACCTTTGTAGAGCCCTTTAGATAAAAAGCATGATGTGAATGAAAAGTGTACAATCTATATATATATAAAAGTCAAGTGGTGTATGTATGTATGTATGACCGCGAACTCCTCCCACACCATTTGAGCTAGAGACTTGAAATTTGGTAGTTAGGGGTCTTGGGGTCTAGATGGTCATAAGGGTGGAAAAAGTTTCGGATCTCACCTCTGACGCCTCCCAAGGGTGAAAGTCTTTAAGGGCCAATCACATCGGCTGGGCAGCTAGGTGGTGATGATGTCATAATACCCCCTCCAACAGACACCGCACTCGCTCAGCTCCCTGCCCCTCCCTCCTCCAACGGAACCCCGGAAATCCCTCAGTTCTCTGCCCCTCCCCCTCCCAACGGAACCCCGGAATCCATCAGCTCTGTGCCCCCCCCCCCCCGCGAAGGTCCCCGGAATCCCTTGGCTCTGGGCCCCCTCCTCGCCTGCGACGGATCCGAGTTGGGTTTGGTGGGACGGTAAGTGAGGTGGGGGTGTCGGGTTCGGTCGGGGGGTGAGGTGGGGGTGTTGGGTTTGCTTGGGGGGGGGTCAGATGGGGGTGTCGGGTTTGGTCGGGGGGTAAGTGAGCCGGGGGGGTGTTGGGGTTGGTCAGGGGGGGTCAGCTGTCTGCCCCCTACCCACCTCCGACTGACCCGAGCAGCGCTGGGCACTTATGCTAGTGTAAAATATAAAAGCACAGACTGTAACAACATGTCCCCATATTAGGAACCAAACTGAAAAATTCAAATCTAGATTTTTGCATAACCCCAAAATCCAGGGCTGTTTACATTCATCTTTAATTTGTATGTATCTGTCACAGAAACAGGTGATGAAGCATTTGCAGCTAAACCCCTTTGGAAGTTCTCTCTCTTACAGATTTGTAGCAGGCCTGTGGTGAGGACCCAAGCGCATAGGAGAGGATATTCCTCACATGTAGTTAAGCTAGCTGGACATACCATAGACTGTGTTACTTCCTTTCTCATCAGGGCCTTCTGCATTATAAGGTCCGTCAGCCATGTGACTTTTTTTAACCCAGACTGATATTTTCTCTTGGATTTGCATAATCCCTTTTATTGCTCATCTGTGACAACAAAACACAAATTGCATCTTTTGGTGCCTGTCCCTTTATCATACACAGCAAAGACAGCGATTCTATGTGTCTGGGATACTTATATGATCCTCATGACTAAGCACCTCATAATCTTCAATGTATTTATCTCACAGCTCGCTGTGAAGTAGGAAAGTAGTAGTATCTTCATTTTATAGAGGAGGAACTGAAACACAGAGACTAAATGAGTTACTCAAGGTCACACAGGAAATCTGTGGTGGAACAAAGAATTTAATCTGGTTTGCCAGAGTCCAAATCTAGCATCCTCACCATCATCATTCCTCCCTGTTTGAAAACAGTAGGGCTTCATCACAGAGCGAAGCAATAACAGCCAAAGAAGAATGACATTGCTGGAGGATGAAAGAGGAATTAAGGAGGAAAAGGATTCAATGTTTGTTCCTTTCCTTTCCAGCACAGTGCCACATGTTATATTTCAGTATATCAGAGTGCTAGTGGACGGCAGATGTCATTTGCCCATTCAAACGTCAATTAACTACTGTCCCAGTCTGAAAGGGCAGAACATGATATTCTTTATGGCACCATTAATGTTGGTTATCATCTGACTAACAGTGAGAGCTAGAGAGAGCCCTTCCTTCTAAGGTCTAGTACTGTAGCTCATTTCTGAATAACTGGTTCTTACTGAAAGCAGCACGGTCAATTTTTGAAATACTGTACTACTTATAGAAACAAAGAGCTACCATTATTGTCCTGTTACAGGTAGTAGAGATGGCTGTTCTAATCTCCTACATTACAGCCACTAAGGCTCCATGGGAATCAGGACAAACTCCACTGAAGTCACAGTAGCTACACTTGTATAAACCAATGTGAGATCAGAATCCAGCCTACTTGTGTTTCCTGTTCAAGGGACATAATACTGGAGCTATGAGACTCTTGGCAGTTTTGGTTCTTAGGGAGTTAAGGAGATGTTTTATGCATGGGTTTGCACTTCCTTTGAGTGACTCTTCTGCAGTTTCAGCTTTTAATCAGTTTCCTCAATGCTCATGCAGTAAATAAAGAAAGAATTCACCCAGCATCTGACTCCACTTCAAGGTTCACTCAAAATGTTTTTTAACTTTGTCATATTTGGGTCAAATTTTGAACTTGAAATGACTCTTTCCTAGCTCTATTCTGGAGTCCTGTAGGGATAGCTTTGCATGATTGTGACTCTTGCTTTTTCTCCATTGCTGTTCATAATCTCACAAGCAAGCCAGGCTTAATCTCTAGTGCTAAAGACGAAGAAAAAGGAGCATGTTTCTAACTCCAGCTCTTTCCATCTCTCTCATGCACCAAACAGTTGAGGTGGCTGGCTATACAGCGAGAATAATTCCTCCCTAAGCGCCTCCTCCCTACCCCACTGTCAACAGCAAGCTATACCTTAAAGGCACATTGAGCCCTAAATGATTTAGTCAGATAAAAGCTTAAAGTGTGTGCATGTACACATAGAGAAAAACATGTTATAATTTACCATTTTTCGGTCCTTCTGTCTTTCTCACTCACTTGCTTTTATGGTGTGGAACAAAAAGGAAGCAGTGAAATGGATTAAAATTTCAGAGATAGTAACATTTGACTGGAATTAAAGTTTAGCCTTCTTTAAGACATCTCTTTTTTTAAATATACACTGTGCACATAGTTCCTTTGGGAAGAATCCCAGTGACTCATCAAATGTGACTAAATGAGTGACTCTGTATAATCAGCATACTCACCAGAACAGGTTTATGACAGATTAACAGAGTATATTTTTCTATCCCTCCCACGAATTGCAGGCATGTATGGATACATACAATATTTAATGGCAGGGGAAAGCCAACAAACCAGTTCCACTACAGGAAAGAGACTGTAGTGTTCAAAGCATTCTTAATAGTAAGGAAGAAATTTATTGTTAAATAAACTTTAATATAATTTTATAAACTTTAACAGTTATAATTTAACTGTTTCTGAAAACTGCTGAGACTAGCTGTGAAGAACCAAAATAGTTGTTCTTTCAGTACTGAATCAAGGCTCAGAAATCAAAATGCAGAAGAAAACTGCTATTTAATCACCTAAAAAACATAAATAGCAGTTCACGTCTCAAGATCACACAATTTCAGGTAACCATGTCTTAAGTTACCTGACAGCAGCAAGCAAACAAACCAAAACTGACAGTGAAACCTTGAAATGATCTGTCTGGACTCTTACTATTATGAAAAATCCTATGCTGAATGTAAAAAGAAAACTAGGTCATGGTGGTGGATTGACAATATTTAAGTCAGTATGAAATAAACTCAGTGTGTGTGGTGTTTTAAAGCCTACTTCATATTTATGAATTAGTCAAGTCAATCATGTTTCACTTGAAAGTAAAAATAAGGATAAGAAGCTCCACATGTCATTAATTATTTTAGATTGTGAAAACCATTGATTGCATCCTTAGCTTACCTATTTCTTCTTGGGTGTCTGTAGTTTTCTTCCAGCTATACAAATATTCACTGATGTCCTGACCACAACTTAACTGCATGTTATCATTATCCATATAAATATCTAATCATTTTTGGAATCCTGTTAAAGTTTTGGCCTCAATGATACTTGTGGCAATTAGTTGCATGGGCTAATACATTTTCCCCCACAATGCATTTCCTTTTATCAATGTATTTCTTTCAGTTGCACTGGATGTCCTCTTGATCCTATATTATAAGGCTGGGTAAATAGGATTGCCTAACTTATTGCTATGATCCAGATTCAGCAGGTTACTTAAATACAGGTCTAGCCTCAAGCACTGACCTCAAGGTTTAAAGTCAGTGCTTAATAAGAATATTGCTGAATCAGGACCTATACCGTTCATTATTATCAATACCGCACTGATCTCTCAGTCATATTCTTTCAAATTTAAACAGTTCTAATCTTTTCACTGCTTCCAAGTCTTTAATCATTTTTGTTACCAGTCTCTGAACTTCTGCTGTTTCTGCAACTTTTTTCTTTTAGAGATAGTCACCAAATCTGAGAACAGTATTTGCAGTGAAGGTATATTGTTGAATTATATAATGGGGCTAGTACTATTTTTAGTGTTATTTCTTTTCTCATCTCCAGGCATCCTAACAGTTTGCTTGCTTAACTTCTGCTGCTTATTGAGTAAAGGTTTTCGTTGTTCACAATGACACCTAGGTCTGTTTCCTCAGTGGTAATGCTAAAGTTAGAACCCTGCAATGTGCATGAGTAGTTTAAATGATTCCTTACAAAGTGTACGATCCTGCAATTGTCAACAGTACATTTCTGATGTCTTTAACAGATGAGTGGCCTAGTGTCCAGCACATAGGACTGGTTCCCAGGGACTTGCGTGCTATTTCTGGCTCTGCCACTGACCTGCTGGGTGACCTTGGGCAAGTCACTGCACCTCTCCAGGCCTCAACTTCCCCATCTGTAAAGTGGGGATAATGATACTGCTCTCCTTTACCACTTTGATTTCTACTGATGAAAAACTAGGAATTATTTTTATTGTGATACAAAATCAGCTCTCTTAGGTCCTTCTCACTCTCCTCACAGCCTTCTGAAGTTCTGATTATCCCAAATTTCGTTTCATCTGCAGATTTGTCACTTAATTGTTAGTTTGTTTTTCAATCACTGAAATGTACCTTATACAACACCAGTTCTAGGAGGTAGAAAACTGGTTTAACCAGCCTGTTGAGGATTATCCCAGCATAGGAGAATTCCCAAATAGGGAATAGGGCCCAAGAAAATTAGCTCTATGCCACCTACTTGCCATGCCCTAACATAAGACGAATAAGCCTTCACAGCTCCTATTCTATCCCTAAGCAGGGCTAGGTGCAGAATAGGGACCTGAGAATCTGGTCCCTAGTAAGTGTGCTTGAAAAAAACCACTGTGACATGTTGAAAACTGATTATTTATTCTTTATTTTCTGTCTTTTAGCCAACTTCTAATCAATGACTCCATAACTACTTAGTTTTCTTAATAGCTTCATGTTAGGCGCTTTGTCACAGACTTTTAAGTCCTAGTATCTACCAGTTCCCCTTTATGTACCTTTTTTAACACACTCCAAAAGTTCTAGTAGATTAGAGGCACAGTTCTTTCACATAAACTCTGCTTGTTTGTCTTTATCATATCCTGTTTTTTTCTAATTATTTAATTCGTTAATCTCAAGATATACACCATATTTGATCTTGTTTAAAATATTTTTATCATTGCTACAATCACGAGTCAAACTGACAACTAGAAATAAAGATGAGTGGACAAGAAGAGAAATGAAATAGGGACTGGCCCAAACTTTTGCCCTAACTTTGAATCAACCAGTCTGGATAATATTATTTGAGGTTAATCAAGAAAGTTGAATATTTTAAATTATCACAATTGTATGCAGTCAAAATAATGTAAATGTAAACTTAGCATTAGTTCCGGAACCATTAATTTCTATCATGATAAGTACAGTAACTCCCCACTTAACATCCTCTCTCTTAATGTTCTTTTGAGGTTAGGTCCCTTCTCCATTACAGAACATGCTTGTTTAAAGTTGTGGAATACTCCATGCTTTGTCCATAGCTGGCAGCCCCCCTACGTGCCTCCCCCCCAAACACCTCAGCGATGCCCACCCACCAGTGCTAACAGTCTTCAAATACATGAAGGGCAGTTGTGAAGAGGCTGGTTATCAACTGTTCTCCATGTCCACTGAAGGTAAGATGTGGTAATGGGCTGGATGTCCATTATAAGAGAATCAGAGAGGTAGCTGTGTTAGTCTGGAATAGCAGAGGTAACAACGTCCTGTGGCACCTTAAAGACTAACTTTATAGTTAGTCTTTAAGGTGCCACAGGACGTTGTTACCTCCATTATAAGAGAGTTAGGTTAGATATTAGGAAACACTTTCTAAGGATAAGGCTAGGTAAGCAGGGAAAAGATTATCTCAGGAGGTGGTAGAATCCCTCTCACTGGAGGCTTTTAAGAACAGGTTAGAAGACAAAGCGCTGTCAGGGATGGTCTAGGTTTACTTGGCCCTGCCCCTGCCGAGGCGGCTGGACTTGATAACCTCTCCAAGCCCCTGCCAATCCTACTTTAAAAAAAATATATTCATTTTATTCTATGAAATCCAGTGTGGGCGGGTTCCCTTCAACTCTTTTGAACCAGAAAGGAACGTGGGAAGGGTTATTTTGCAGATCCCTAATGAAACTGGCCTGAAGACAAGGCAAGAGCGGCAAGTGTGGAATTGCAGGAGGCGTTTCACGGGGGCGGACCAGCGGCTGAGGACCCGAGAGGGAGAAGAAGACAGCCGAGGCAAAGCCACCCGGCGCCGAGCTGCTGCATCCTGGCTGGGGAAGCCGGTGGCCTCCCTCAACGTGTCAAGGCTGTTAAGCAAATGAAGGGGAGCAGCTGCGGTCCTGCCCACTGAGGAAGTGTGTGAGCCGAAACCGGGCTGGGAGGAAGTAGCCGGGGCTGCCACCGAAAATGAGGAAGCGAAGGTTTCGCTCCCCGTGAAGGCGGGTCTGGGAGGCAGCGCGCTGGGGTCGAGCCGAGACCCGCGCCGCAGGGCACAGCGGCTGCTGCCTCCGCGCCCCTTTGTGCTGCTCCTGGGCTGGGGGCGTCCCCCGGGGAACCCGCCCCGCTGAGGTGTGGACGCTCGGCTGGGCTCAGCTGCAGCCGCCTCGCTCAGTGGGGAAGGGCACCGCTTCCCTCCCCCGGCCCGGAGCCCGGCGGATTGCCAGCCCGCGGCTTCCCATTCGCCGAGGCCAGGTAAGAGCCGCTCCCTGCTCCGGCAGGCGAGGGAGCCTTGGGCGGGACGCGGTGGCAGGGGCACGCCCGGGTGAAGCAAAGACACGGGGTGTCCCTTTGGTGGCCCTGCACTTGGTCCGTCACTAGCTGATCCGAGAGTGGGGGAAGCCTCGCGGCCATACCGGGCTGCACTTGTCACGAACACGTTAGGAAAGGGACACGCACGGGACGAGTGTGGATCGATTTTTTCCGCGTTCGCCCTCAGGGTGTTTTATAACTAACTGCCCGTCGCAGCTCCTTACACCCTTTAAATACAGTTTGGGGGGATGTTTTGCCCCGTTCCAAGCACGTTGGATTGCATCAAAGAACAAAACATTTAGTAGAGAGGGGCCCCAAGTTGCAAAATTCACATTTCCCCGCATGTCAAGTTCTGGGGTGTTCAAATCTGCAGGGTTTTTTTGGGCCCATCCCGAAGATAACATTTAATTTTTCTTCACACCTAAAAGGCAAAAGTTTCCTTTTTCTTTGTTACATTCTATGCTTACTTTTCATGTATAATTTGAAAAACGGTGGAGTAAATTATAATAGGGAAAAATACACACCAAACCATGGCAAATCAAAAATACAAATTCGCCAGTCAAATGCAATTATTACCGACACTTTTAAACAATACTTAAATTCATAAGGAAAAAATAACACCAAGAAGCAATATAAGGAGGCATATTCTACTAAACTGCTTACTATGAAAATAAATAATTTACTTGTTTGAAAGCAAACAAAAAACTCTGTAACTTACAACTGTCTTTAAAATCAACACAAAACAGTATTTAAATAAATGAGCATATTTAAATACATGAATGTGAAACTGATTTGTTCTGTAAACATAACAAGCAATGCTCACGGTTTGCATGGGATGAAGTTATTACAAGGATGCTAAATACAATATACTAATTCAGGATTTTGAACCCTGGCAAATTGTTTTTCTCAAGTGTCTTTCATATTTTGTCCAAGAAAAAAAGTTGCAGAATATTATTAGATGCACTGAAATGAGTTGGATGCTCTCACGACTTTCAATTTTATTTATTTCAATTTTACACCAGTGAAACTCCATTGACTTTAATAGAGTCACAGGTACATAAAATCAGAGGAGTATAGGGAGTGATATGTCAAGACAATTTTGGGGCCAATCCAGCAGTCCTTTCTTAGGCATAAATACCTCTGACTTTAGTGGTATCAAGCCCAAAATAACATCCCTAATTTGGCTTAATTATAAGGTAGTTTTGGAAAGCATCTCCCTTTTATGACCATTTCCCCTCCTTCAATAAGCCATTTACATTCTCACTCATAATTTTGTTAATGTCCTTTTATTTTTGGTGTTGTCTTGCAAGTCCGCCATGTACAAAGTATTTTCATTTCCTGGACCTTTGGACCCAAATGTGCAGTCTGATCCACATGCATTGACCCTGCACAAATCTGATAAAACGATCAAGGCCATAAACTGTTACAGCCTGAGAGCACTTGGAGTGGGTAATTTTACAGGAACTATGACGCTTTCCTTTCTCAGCCATTTGTTAAGCTTCAGACTGATAAATGCAAAAATAAGGAAGCTTGTGACATGAGTGTTTTTTTTTCTGACACTTTTTTTTTGTGGAGAGGAAGGTTATGAGGAAGGCCTCATCTTGAATAGATCAACAACTTGGAATAAATGTTTTTAAACCATTTTAGGAAGATCAGAATAACAAAACTAATGACTAATATTTACTCTTATTTTCATGTTCAGTTGAAAGAATCATTAAAATACATAACTGTATTGTATAAAGGTTTCAGGTTTTGTTCCTACTAAAAAGTATTAAAGCCCAGTAAAATCAAAGATGTAAATTTTACTTGGTTACATTTCCACTTTCAAGTTATCATGGTTTTACTGATTAACTGAGAGCAGAATTTAATCTTAAGTGGGGGTGGGGGGAGAGGCAAAAGTTATTTTTGGAAGTGGTTAATATGCATCTTTTTTAAAGTACTAGGAGCCCCTCCCCCCAAAAAAAGTTAAGAGTGCTAGTAACATTATAATGTTTTCAATGTTTTTAACTTTCGTGACTACACTATAACGGCACTGATGCATTTGGTTCCTTTTTTCTCTGCATTTGCTATGTAAGTGCCTTCTCTTGCTCCTACTAAAGTCAATGCTCCTACTGTTGAAGTCAGAGAATGCAAAATTTGGCCCTTAGAAAATATGTGGATATTAATGGAATATTATAGATCCATTTCTTTCATTTGACTGAATAACTTCACTGATAGCAGTGGAATATTCCATATTTACACACTGGTGTGACTGAGCAAAGAACTAAGCCCTGCATAGTTAGTTAGCCAAGGATTTCAATGAGGCTACTTTGTGAATTGGGCCCAAAGTGCTTAAAACCTCTAAGGATCAGGCTTAGAAATTTATCTCATCAGGTCTAGCTCAAGTGATCATTTATTGAGTTTTGACCTGATCCTGTGATAATATTATCAGTGAGTTATCAGTCCCACGTAAGTCAATGGATCCAGTTGCATGTGTAAAAACGTCTCTCACATGGACAAGGGTTTGCAGTCAGGTCTTTTAGTTGTAAACTGAAAAACATTGTTTTATTATAAGAAAAGAAATTTCTCATTACAAATCCTATTTTAATTTGGAATAACAACTTACAGTTATTGAAAATCCTCTTTTCTCTTGGTATATGAGTAGTCCCACTGATTACTCCCATAAGTAAAGATAAATCACATGATTAAGGTTTACAGGATCAGACCTTGCACACTATCTGCATAGTGAAACATCCATGGAATACATTGAGCAATTATTGGTGGTTTTGTTAGTATTATAATTGTGGAAATGCAAAAAGATATTTTGTTAGGGTTCTAGTTAAAATTACAGAAATAAAATGCCGAAGTTAAGCTTCCAACAACATTAACTTGCTCATGTGGCATCTTGCTCATGTGGTATATGCTTTTATGATTTACAGCTTAAAAGATAAAAAATGACAGCTAAAGATACGCAATTAAGCAGAAAAAAACAAAGACAAAATACTATGTGCGCTTCATAGCTGAATTAATGTTGCACTTGGACCCCTCATTTTGGCATATCCAGGCTTTTTGTAATTTTAAGTGAGCAATTTCAACACTTCATTACCGTGATGTTTTAACCTTAGTGGAAACTAAAGTTTTCCTCCTTGGGGGTGAATCTACTAAGAATATACAAGCCATTGTTGTTGCAGGGAGGTGCAAATTGGTATTCTGTAGGGCAGAGAGATCAATCCAGATCTCACTGTAGTATAAGATTATGGAGAAATATGTACATTTGATACAAAATATGACCTACTGCAGTGGAATGAAATTCTTATATAGGTTTTAGCCTCTCTTTTGATTATTGTTCACATTCCAAAGTTAAATATAGGTTATAACTTCCTGTCCATATAGTCAAATTGACTAGGTGAGTGCTGCAAAAAAGCTAAGCGAAGAAAAAGCATTTAAACTTTATGGGTGTTTTTTTTTTGGTATAACTGCACATTATTTCATTTGGCTTGCACTTTTGCTGTTGTATGTTTTTATCCTTTTTGCAAATGCAATGAGATATGTAGCATCGCAATATGAAAATTCAGCCTGTTGTAGTGAAGCAGCTCTTAGTTTGGTAATGCAGCTTACCCTGTCACGAACCCCCAGTCTGGGTGGAGATAGGTTGGGGAAGCAGGTGCAATAATGGCAGGAAGTGTAAGAATAAAAAGTGTACCAAGGAAATAAGTATTACAGAATTATACAAATACTCAAGGATTATAAAGCACAGAAGCATTTCCTAAACCTTTTAAAAAATGGCATTAAAATCCTTACCTCATAGTACAGATTCATCACAATTAGCAGTGCTTTCTTTCCCCCACATATACACATTCTTTTTTACTCCTCTTGGTTAAGTGTTGTTTTAAGTTGCTGGGGTGAGAGAAGACTATGATCAAGATTGATATTCTGACCTCATCTACACAGTCATATGAAAGTCAGTGGAGTTCTTCTCCATTTAATTTTATGTAACTGAGAGCAGAATCAGACTTTAAGGTAGTTAATTTAAAATTTACATCACTGAGTAAATTCTGTTCTCAGTTACACAAATTTAAATCAAGAGGGACTCCACTGATTTTGATGTAATTACTGTCCATTTAAAATGTCACAGAGGGAAACTGACTCTCTAGAGTTACTTTTAATTTAAATTAGTGAATTTTAGTGGTCCAAAGCACAGAGTTTTCAAAGTTGTACTATATTCTGATACATCAACATTTCAATTAAAAATCCAGTGTGGGAGTTTTATGTGTAAAGATCAGGAAAATGCACAGTAGTTTGATTTGCGCTCAACCAGCACAGGTACACGCGCTTAGAGCTCTTGTGCATTTCAGTACTCCCACTTTTGAAAATGTGGCCCTGAATCATTGATAATTGAACTGAGAGCGTTTATTTCACTCAATCAGAAGGATGATTTTGACATGCTGGGAAGAACTTTTGAATATTAAATCTCCTCCAGCATCTAAGCCTTGTTACATATGATACATTTCAAAGATGATGATGGGCAATTAATGCAGTATATGCCTGAGTTAAAAGGGAAAAGATCTGCTTTGATGTGCAGTAAAATGTGAATTCAATAGGCTGCCTTTTGCTAGGAAGTCTGTAAAACAGATAGTAGTATGTGGAAATTGTTTTTGTAAATCAGATAACTGAGTTAGCTGCCTTTTAGGTCAAGGGAATGTCCAATAAATTGACAGGAAATATGTCATTTTTATCCACACTATGACCAATTTTTATTTTAAAATAGAGTCCCTGGTCTGAGATTTGTCAGGGTGATAGGAAGCCATGTTTAGAAAAAGTGATTGGTAAAGAGAACATTTTTAGCATGACAGGTAAATCTTTTATTCTCAGTTCTGAGGGGGCTTTGTGTGTCATGTAATGCCTGGGTAAACTCGACTTGATTAATGGACAGAAAGAATAGTAAGGATCTGATGAACATAAAAATCCCCACAGAAGCGATGCAGAAAAATGTGCCAAAAGAGGAGGACACAGTTTCCACCATAATATTCATTGGATATTTTAATGTGTAGTAACAACAGTAGGCATGGCTACTGTTTATTAGAGGTATCCCATGCCCAAACAAAGGCAAAGGGCTCTAACATCTGTACTCTAGAAACAAAATCCTATGTTGGCTTTTTTCTGGCAAGTGTCAAGCTGCACTGACAGTGAAGTTAGCAAGTAACCAGATCTGGTGTTCCAGCACCTCACAATGACCTCATGGGCTGGCAACCAAAAGAACCATAATAAGCCCAGGAGAAAGAAAAAGCAAGTGACCAGCCAATCAGTTGTGATATTCTGAGTGGGCTAGATTAGAGATGAGGGAACAAGAGCAGCTGGCACCATAGATCTTAGAGAATATTTTAGAAGATATGGAAATCTAATAAGTGCTGAGTAATCATAATACTCTGATCCAGATCTAGCAGCTAAGATAAAATGAACCTTAGTGGTACCAGTATTAATCATTGTTCCATACCTGATGTAGTGGGCACTGTACAGTCATTTGTATTCAGATCACTTTGCAACACAATAGCTAATATTGCTCAGAAGACAGCACAAGAGAACACTTTTTGCTACTAAATATTTTTCCAACCCCGGCATCTTATTATAACAGCAGCAATGCAAAATCTAGAGACATATTGCCCATTGGCCCAGAACACTCTGGGGCCAGGTGCATCCTCTTTCTGCCGAGAAAGGGGCCTTTATCAAGAGAAACTTTCCTCCCATTGTGAAACTATTTTTGATTGCCTCATAAAGTAAAGCGAATAAATTTCAGCAGTTTTAGCTGAGCTGTTTGTTCTGTGGTTACAGAATAGTGTCCAGAGGACACAAAGCTAGATCTTCTCTAGAATAGTTTAGACTAGTGACATAGAATTAGTAGGAGTGGTTCATTCCACAACCTGTCCTTCAGATATGTGTCCTGGTTGGTTGAAGGCCAGCCAGGAAGAATGGCTCTGCTGTTGGAGGGAGATGAAAATGCCTCTTTTAGGGAGGCAGGGTCATAGCTTCTCTTACAGAAGCCATTTTGTGGGCTTTGCTTAAGAAACCAACCCTTGATGTTCACAATCTTAGTAACTGTTAGCCAGTATAACATCCTCTATTAGTAACATTTTTTTCCCCTTTGTCTCTTTCTTGGTGGAACCCTTTCCTTTGGGACTGAACTTTTCTGCCAGCATGACTGTCTGCATGGATACAAGGGAGATGTAAATTGCACCCCTTCTACACAAGTGAGGGTTAATCTCACATATTTCCTGTTGATACCTTAATCTTAGAAAAATTAGACTAACTCAGTATACTTGAGCAAAATTTACCAGGAACATTGCTGGAGAAGCTTTTCAGTGTACTGTAATCCTTTCTGCCCTAGGAGATGGGACTTGCACAAACAAGTTAATCTGCCTTCTCATCTTAGTTTTGCACTTTTAAATAAGATATTGCAAATTGTGTTTATAGTATAGATCTTGTGTCCAGTTACATCTGTCTGAATGAGGAAAGGACCTGATTCTGCTGCTTGTATTTGCATTGAATTGCATCTTAGTTGAATATGACTATTCACAGAGCAAGGTAATTCTCAGTGTAAGGACAGTAAAATGGGCCCAAAGTGCCCATTTAGATGCCTTTCTAGTTCATTATTAATCTGACTTGATGTTATATGAGAGAGAATCCAAAGAAGAAAAATACCTGGAGAGACTCAGCACTTGTAGAAAATGGTTTAACAGTAAGTTTCAGTGCAATGAATGAAATAGTGTATGATTTAAGCCTTCTTACTTTAAGAATACATGGTTATGGTAGAAGTTACAAGGAGTCCTGTGGCACCTTAAAGACTAACTATAAAGTATTGAAGCATAAGCTTTCATGGGCTAATACCCACTTCTTCGGATGCATGCAGTAGCTATTAGCCCACGAAGGCTTATGCTTCAATACTTTAGTTGGTCTTTAAGGTGCCACAGGACTCCTTGTAACTTCTGCAATTCCAGACTAATACGGCTACCTCTCTGATTCATGGTTATTGTAGTTGATAATAGCTCTTTATTTAAGGAGAACGATACCATTTATGTTTAGGGTTTTTAGAACAGAATTTAAGGCTGAGATGCTCAAAGCTAAGTAGGGGAATGGGAGTCAGAATTCTTTAGGCAACTTTGAACATCTCAGCCTGAAACTACTAGTTTAAAAGATGCTGTGAAATCCTTTCCTGGGCCAGATAGGACAGTGTATTATTATAAGGAATGCGATCATTATTCCAACCAAATTTTTCTAAACGTAGCACTGAATAATTGTAAAAATGCACCACTAATTTTGCCCTTGGCCTACATTTAAATAAGGCTGTGCATGCATGTCACCCGCTGTGATGCCCTTGCACAATTCTTTTTCAAGTGAGTGGATTTTCAGCTTTTGCTGGAGCACCTCTCATTTTGAGGGAAGGCTTGTATTTTCTCCCATCTCTTGTTTTGTTTCTGGTGATATCCTCCTTTACTAGGCAGACTCAACTTCCAGAGTTGATACCCTTGAGTTCAGAGGGGTAGCTAGTCTCCTGGAGCCCAGGCTAGAATGTCATAAATAGGTATGAGTCAAACTTAGCATTTGAAGGGATGGTGTGCATATATATCCAAAGGTAGGGCCTGAGCCTGTAAGATGCTGAGTCGATCCTGAATGAGGCCAAGCAACCACACCACCAGTTGCAATCTGTGGGAGATAAGGATACCCAGCACTATCAGGAGGTGCTCAGCATTGTAGCTATTTCTTTTGTTGCTGAAATTCTCCAAGGTTAGCTTTTCTGGAAAGTGAGTGTTCCTCTCCTACAGCATTCCAGGACTTCAGATTCTTTTCCTGCATGTACCCAGGAAGCACAGGGGTACATGAAACAATTTTCTTTAAAGTTATCCTCAATAAAATATTTGGGTGAATTTTGATTGGTATTTTATCCTTACTGGTTTGTCATAATGGCCTCAGGATTACAATCCTGATCTCTGCTAAAAGGAGAATAAGCTCCATCTGGAAATGTGCTTCACTGATATATTTACTGCCACTGTCTTACTGATCCTAAAAATATCCAGGGCATTGGATAGACCGTTATGGTTAGTTTTAGTGTTTCTCCTTGCAAATGTACTGAGAAAGTTCTTGTTTGATTTCTAAACTGCTTTTCCCAATTCTGTAAATTCATTTTATAGTTCACACCACTATGCTGTAATGGCTTCTTTTGCTTTCTATGTTTAGCATCCTAGCTATGTTGTTTTATTTTTACTTTTTATGTATTAACATTTCTCTTTACTTGTATCCTTTTCCGTTGTTGCTTTTTTCTTTTTCTTTTCTGTGCTACTGTACTTTACACTTTTGATAAATTGTGCCTAAACATGAGGCATAGGAAACAGCAGAGGACAAACTTCACTTTGTATCAAAGTATGACTCAAAATCAAGTGGGTTCAAACATGGCAAACTAGGAATAATTAAGCATACTAGAAGGAGTGAAAAGAGGCCATACAGCATCCAGAATATCCAGGATAAAATCTAGTCAGCCAGATTTCTTCCTGAAGGTTCTCAGATAACACACACCAGTGGGGCAGCAACCCCACCCTTGAAAATGATGCCACATACTTCCTTCTTTACACGTAGATGGCTCTGCTGGACAGTGCAATGATGCTATGTCCTATCTCTTTTTCAAGGGACCAGTGGGCACAGGGCATGAGAATGGAGAGAGGACTATGTTTCCCCATGGAATTCTGATTAGCCCCTTAGTAAGAAGCAGAAAATCTCCTGCATTGTCTTCTCTTATCGTGTGCAACTTCATCTGAGCCATGCAAAGTAAGGCATATTGGAAAGCATAATTCCAAGTATACATATAAAATCATGGGGTCTAAATTAGTTGTTACCATTCAGGAAAGAGATCTTGGAGTCATTGTGAATAGTTCTCTGAAAACATCAACTCAATGTTTAGGGGCAATAAAAAGCAATGTTGTTAATCATTAAGCAATGGATAGATAAGAAGACAGAAAATATCATATTGCCTCTATATAAATTCATGGTACACCCACCTCTTCAATATTGTGTGCAGATGTGGTCACCCCATCTCAAAAGAGATCTATTAGAATTGGAAAAGGTTTAGAAAAAGGCAACAAAAGTGTTTAGGGGTATGGAATGGGTGCCATATGAGGAGAGATTAATAAGACTGGAACTTTTCCACTTGGAAAAGAGACAACTAAGGTAGGATATGGTAGAGGTCCATAAAATCATGACTGGGGTGGAGAAAGTAAACAAGGAAGTGTTGTTTACTCCTTCTCATAACACAAGAACTAGGGGTCACCAAATGAAATTAATAGGCAGCAGGTTTAAAATAAACGAAAGGAAGTCTTTTTTTTCCACACAACACATATTCAACCTGTGAGACTCCTTGCCAGAAGATGTTGTGAAGGCCAAGACTATAACAGGGTTCAAAAATGAACTAGATAAATTCACGGAGGATAGGTCCATCAATGGCTTTTAGCCAGGATGGGCAGGAATGGTGTCCTTAGCCTCTGTTTGCCAAAAGCTGGGAATGGGTGAAAAGGCACTTGATGATTACTTGTCCTGTTCATTCCCTCTGGAGCACCTGGCTTTGGCCACTGTCAGAAGACAGGATGCCTGGCTAGATTGACCTTTGGTCTGACCCAGCATGGCCATTCTTATGTTCTTATCTTCTTCTTGTTTTTGTGCAGTTCTCTGCAGTGTTCTGCTTTCAAGCTCTTGCTGTATCATAGAATTCATTGTTTTAAGCTAAACTTGGCTTGAAAAGTTCTCTCTGGGACTATAGTATATTATATATTCAGATTCAGCCTTGGGCAAACATTTATGTCTTTGTTACTTAAAATCTCAAAATATGAGTTTTTATGCCACAAATACTCACTATGGGTTTAAATGAAGTCAAGGAAAGTCTTCCATTGATCTTGAGCTTTGGTAATTTCATACACTGAATAATAATTCTGTATAATGTAATGAGCATAATTACATGTGTATTGTAAAGGAATATACTAGTTGTTTAATAATATGCAGCACTCAGTGGCAATAAAGCAACCTTCATTAGCTGGTAGATAGAGATCTTACTCTTGACCCAACATGTCTCCCGACCACTTCCATCCTCTTAGTACTTGTACATAGTACAAAGTACTATGTTGTTGTTTCTGACTCCAGTATCACCTAACTTCTATTGCAATGTCTAATTACTCTTTTTTGTCTCTGACGTTGATTGTACTTCAAACTTCAGGATAATTTTCCTTTTTTTCCTTTCCTTGGGTGTATTGTGAATAAAAACTCACTTTTATGTAAACAGTGAAAACAAAGGTAATCCTGAACCAAATTAACAACAAGAAAGTTACTAGAAATCATAGTATGTCATATGTCAAAAATATGAAGATGAGAAATGAGAATTGATTTACTGATATTTTAAATACATTAGACTTGTTAAAAATACTGTAAAAATTTAAGTTTCTGCTTTCAAAATGGAAAAAAATATGTATGGATTAGTAGCACCTCTGTAACTACCCCAATTTACAATAGGGTGACCAGATGGGAAGAGTGAAATATCAGGACACACTCCGCGAGCGGGGGGGGGGGAGGGACGGGGGGGGACTCGCTGCCCCCCTCCACACACACACACACACAGGCAGCATGCTTCTGAGGCAGGGCAGAGAGCGCTCTCCTGGGCTGGCCGTTGCTGCCGCCAGCCCACCTATCCCTGAAATGCTGTGCTGTCTCTGCTGGCGGGGGGGGGGGGGGGCAGTGTGCTGCCGCCCCTCGCCCCCTCTGCCTGCGGGCGCTGGTTGTGGGAGGGGGGAGGCCCCCCCCGGCCTGTCTCTGTCGGCCGGAGTTGTGGGGGGGGGGGGGGAAGACGGGAGCGGGCTGGGAAGTCACTGTCTCTGCCGGCAGCAAGCTACTCTTGTAGCACTCTTTGTCCTGAATTCAGGACTTTAGAGATGAGCCCTGCCTGCGCAGGGCTCATGGAGGCAGCACATGGCTGCCTGGGGCAGTGGGCGGAGCCGTGCTGCCTTCATGAGCCCTGCATGAGCAGGGCTCATCTACAAATTCCCAAAATCGGGACAAAATGCGTCCCGACCAGAGTCTGGTCGGGACGCAGGACAGACAGAGAAAAATCAGAACTGTCCCAATAAAATCGGGACGTCTGTTCACCCTAATTTACAACAGTATCAAAGATAATATTAAAGAATTCTATGGACTATATATTAACATCAATCCATACACAACTCACAGATATAGATAACTAATGGCTAGAAATATTTTGACGTTACCTTGTGTGTTATAAATGTTACTAGTGTAAAAGCCCGTGGACACGGGCCAACAGTAACGCCCCCCCCCGCCCACCCCACCCCCCACTCCAAGCCCCCCCGCTCAGTCCCCCCACTCCAAGCGCACCCCCCACTCCAAGGCCTCCCCCGCTCGTTCAGCCTCCCCTCCCCACCCCCCCACGGAGCCCCCCCGCTCGTTCAGCCCCCCTCCCACCCACTCCAAAGCCCCCGCTCGCTCAGCTCTCGCCCCCTCCCCCACGGCCCCAGCTGGGCGCAGCTGGCCGGGCCGGGGCCAGGCGCTTCCGCCCCGCCGGCCCAGCGCCCCCTTTCTGCGCCCTGCCCGGCCAGAGCCCCCTGCCTGCGCCTATTGCACCCAGCCACCCTCCTACCTGATCCAGACCCTGGTTCCCTCCTAGCAGCATACGCGCAGCGGCCATGTTGTGCTGCCAAACTACACCTCCCAGCATGCCGTTAGTCCGGGCCGTCTCTACTGCGCATGACGGCTTCACACAAACTTTTCTAGCCAATTATTGTATAGGATATTGTGGGTGCTTCCATGCATGCTAGTGTTACTACACTTTTTCTGTGCATGGATCAAGGGCAGTCTATGGACTTTAATGCATTAACCAGTTTGTTCTAATGTGAAGCCAGAGTGATTTGTAATATACTGTATATTTCATCTTGGTCCAGGTCTTCAGCTTGAGTCTGCCAACATGGCTTTAATGATTTCAACAGCGCTATTAATTTACCCTAGCTGAGGATCTGGCTCCTTTTACTTACAAATAGCAAAGTGCTGTCACTTCTTGTGTTTAATAATGTGTCACCCCCAGTTCACTACAAGAGGCTGATTCAGAGCAGGTATGAAACTCTCATAGCTGGATCGGCTAGTCTTGAAACTGCCACCAAGTATATATTCTCCTTTAAAAGCATGCTTAATTCCTTTTAGTATTAATGGGTGTTATATCAGGAGAAAATATAACCTAATTGTTAGACCAAAAATTGGAGTACTGTTTGCAAATTGGCTAATTTTGTTTGAAAGAATAGTAATTCTACATATACTGATTTATCATTTAGAATCCAAAGGAATTCCTCAAAATCAGAATCTAATTCATTTGGAAGAGCAATATAGAAGGCAGTCGAGCATAAAATATATTAGGAAAAAGTTGTACACTAATGCTGTTCAAATGTCTCTTCAATATGTAATCAGATAATTATGAAAATTAAAGATGTTAAAGATCTATTGAATGATGTTTTTGCTAAAATAGGCTTGTCACTGTCAGCATATATTTATTTTGTCCCATCTAGTTTTAAATGTTCCAAACTAAAAGGGTTCCTGCTGCTTCTTTGGAAGATCATTGCAGCCTGCTACATCTTGTTGGTAGAAAGGTTTTCTTCTTCTTTTTCTTTTTTAATTATATTCAGCCTACATCTTCCTTTTTCTTAATTTCATCCTATTCCTCCCAGCTGTATCCTTGTGCATTACACTAAATTCCTCTCCACCCTTGTTTTTCATGCTATTCAGATATTTACAGATTTTATCAAGCTTTATTTGCCAGTTAGCCATGTTTTTAATATTCCCTCACAATTCAGTTCCTTTACTCCTGAGATGATGGTTGCAAGAGCAGACTAACTTGCAGTCCCCAGGTTTCTTTCAGAATTATTGTTTCTTCTCTTTACTGATTTTCATATTATTTGTATTGTGGTAGCATCTATAGGTGCCAGACCTGTCGTACTGGATGCTATATAAGCATATCACAAAAAGATGGTCCCTAAGTAGAAGAGGCAATAGGTGGACATAATGAATGTCATAATGAGGAGGGAACACAGACATAGCTCCTCTGTCATTTCTTCCAAATTACTATTATCTGTGACTGTAATTAATGTGCCACTGAACTCTAGTATAATTTCTGTTTTGTATTTCTGGTTTTTAGATGTGTATATGATCTCAGTCTGTGCAGAAAGACCTACTTCCCTGATGTTATGCTGTTTGCCATATGGCAGGGCTACGCATCACTGACTGCCTTATTGTAACTTTGCCAGCCACCTGTGGTGGCACCTAATTTACTTATATATTTACATAGTTTTTTTAAAAAATAAACCAACAATAATATTTGCATATACTTCTATCTTCGATAGATTATTGCCACAGTTACAGGGCCAGGTGTACCCTAGACCCCTTTGCTGTCCCTCTTAAGCTCAGACCTCTGGTAACAGGCTTTGTTTCCTGATTCAATCACTCTTAGGGCTTGTCCTCACTGGGGTGGGGGATCGACGGCAGATACGCAACTTCAGCTACGTGAATCACCGCCAACTTACCTGCCGTCCTCACGGCAGCGGCAGTCAGCGGCGCGCTCCCCCGTCGACTCCAGCTTGCGCCTCCCGGCAAGCTGGAGTTCCGGAGTCGACGGGGGAGCCCGGGGCGATCGATTTATGGCGTCTTAACAAGATGGGATAAATCGATCGCCAGAAGATCGATCCCGCGCTGCGCGAGTGAAGACCAGCCCCAAGGCTGGATCTTAGGGCTGAAGTCCCCTATTTCCGAATTTACGGGGGTTTTCAGTTCAGTTTCCTTTGGCTCTTAGGCCCCAGCCTGGAAATATAAGCCTGCCGATCTTAAGGGAGCCAGGCCCGGGGTAGGTAGGCATTTTCCAATTAATAGCCCGCTCATTTTTTTTCTTAAGGACCTTTGAATTATTCTTCCTACTTCACCCCCTGTCTCCCCAGTATCTTATTTATAATCATTGTTTTGTTTCCTAACAGGCCCATACTAACTACTGAATTGAACCAGTCTAGTCACTCATTCCAAAAGCCAATGCTGAGCCAGATGAGGTTATCTTAATAGCTAGGTCAAACATTTCTAAAATTGAACTCTGTTCTCCACAATATTCGATACTGCTTGTCATCTGAGTGACCATAAGTGAAACACCACACTTGATAGCTTGGTCCTCGCTATGCTGTTTCGTGGACAGGGCAGTTTAGGGTTCATGGATTGCAGCTAGCTCTAAAGTCACACATTATGTATTCCTTCCCTCTGTTATGGTTCTTTTTTCTCTTTCTCACTTTGGCCCAAGTACTTTCCCCTGTGAAAAGACTAAGGATAGGATTATGAGACTCTTATTCATGCTGAGTAGTGCCTAATGCCACGAGTAGCCCATTGAAATAAGTGGGACTGCTTGTGGATTAAGGTACTACTCCATGTGAGTAAGGGTGCCAGAATCTGTCCCTAAGTAAATGGGCTTTGCACAGTATAGTTTCCTGGGGACTGAGGGAGACATCATCTTTCCTGGCTCTCCTCCACATTTGCCTGTGCACCTCTGCATGGAGTTCTGGTCTAGTGTGTCTGCATTGTTACGCATCCCCTGGCCATTCCCTCACACCTCTCCTAGCCTGTCCTGTCCATTACCCCCTACTCCACATTCGTCTGGATGGATCTTGGTAGGGTGCCAAGCAATGATTTCAAAGGAAACACACTGGGCTCCTTCAGTGGTTTAGAAGGAGGGGTGAGATTTGTACCATAATGAACATCTCTTAGTTGCTACTGGATTGTTGATCCTTCAACTATATTTGAATCTGAGAAAGAAAGGCAAATCAATTATGTAGGAAACCACTATACAAGGAACAACTCCAGAGAGAGCAGTTGTCTAGAACGTTGCAAGTGTGTTTCTGTACTGGTGCATATCTATGTGCCATTATATCAAACGTCTAAACGTTGTCACTTGAGCTGAATATTCCTAACAATTCTTAAAGAAGAATTCAGGCAAACCAAAGAAACTCTTACTGAACTCTATCAAGGTCACTATATCACCTTGCAATCTCATATCTAATTTGTGATTCTCTGCTATAGTTATAAATAAATGGATTATAAACACTAAAGAGGCCTATAAGGATTCTTTCTGTTGTTATTTCTGTTATGATTGAGAAATCTTTAGCTTTTGTTTAATGGAGCTTCTTATTTTTGTCTGCTTTAACAATCTGCATTTCATCTTCTAAAAAATTAAGAACTAACGCTATATCCTTGGGGCCAGTCCTAGTATTCTGTCTTCAGCCATTCACAGTGCAGCTGTGCAGAATATGTAGCTCTCTCTTGGTTAAACTATGTGGCTTTTGTGTGTCCACTAGATGCAGCGAGAAATGGAAAGGCCTGTGAGATTGTTACATCTATGGACAGATAAACATCTAAATGCAGAAAAGCAATGCACTGGTGACATTATGAGAGTAACCAACCAAATCTCAATAGGGTATTTCATAGAAACTGTTTTAAGAAACTTCCTGTTTCACCTATTATCTACATTAAACTTATCCATTTACTCATATAGAAAGTCTATCCAGAATGTAATTTTCATGGCTTTCGAAGCTATCCAGGTTATAGAAGGTTAAGAATACTGGATCCACACTGGACCAACTTATTCAGGGGAAATATTACTTTTCTGGAGAGAAGTGGCTGTAGAGCTGCCGGGGAGGAGAAGAGAGCTTGTATGAATGAGCTCCTTGTCTATTGTACTTTTCACCTCCTAACCCATGAAATCCTTGGGAGTTTCCACAGATCTGAGTCATAATTGAATGGGGAGACAGATCATCACCTTTTGGCCTAAAGCAGGGGTGGGGAACCTTTTTTCTGCCAAGGGCCATTTGGACATTTATAATGTCATTAGCGGGCCGCTCCCTCCCCCCTTCCCCCCTCTCCCTCCCCCCCCCCCCAGGAAGCCCAGGCTGGCAACAGGAGCTGAGACCCCAGCTGGCAAGGGGCCAGCGGGGGAAACCCCAAAGCAGTGGCAGGTGGAGTGCTTAGCCCTGCACAGCTTTGGGGTTTTTCCCACTGGCCCCTTGCCAGCCAGGGTCCTGCTGCCTGCCCCAGTCAGCTCCCGCTATCAGCCTGGGTGTAGGGGGTGATCTTCATTTACCCCTGCCCAGTCTCCCCCCATCTAACCGCCTTTCCTCCCCCACCCCTGCCTGGCCCGGCCCATCCCACCGAACCTAACCTCCTCCCCCCTCCCACTCCCAACCCAGCCTCCTGCCCCCCCATGCCTGACCCGCCCAGTCCAGCCTCCCCCCCCACCAAACCTTCTTCCCTCCCGCACCCACGCCTCACTCACCCCATCCAGCCTAGTATCCTGCCCCCCTCCCCGCCCACCCAGTCTGGCCTCCCCCCCCCACCGCCCCCTTGCCTGCCCCCTAGCCCAGCCTCCCCCCCCCATACTCCCTTTACCGTCGGCTCCCCGCAGTTCCTCCGTTTGCCACCTGGCTAACGGTGGCCGTGCAGCACCGGTGGCTCCCCCAGGCGCGAGCCGCCCCCACCTGGTGGCCATGCGGTGCCGGCAGCTCCGCCAGGCACGAGCCACCCCCGCCTGGTGGCTGCGCAGCGCCTGCGGCTCCCCCAGGTGCGAGCTGCCCCCGCCTGGCGGCCCGCGCGCATCCCCGGCCCCGCCGCAGGCCGGACAGAATTATTTGGCGGGCCGTATAAGGCCCGCGGGCTGGAGGTTCCCCACCCCTAGCCTAAAGGATGAGACATCATTTTTATCTGGGAAGAGGGTTCTCCCTGCTCCTTTGTATAGTTATAATATTCTTCATTCTTTCCCGGCTCTACTTCTGGATTGAGCTATCACTGAGGAGATCTAGAGCTAGACCCTCCTCTGATGTAAATTGGCATAGCTCTACTAAAGTCAGTGAAGCTATATGAATATTCAATAGCTGAGAATCTGGCCCATAAACCTGAAACCAATTCATAATTCTTCCCTGCCTCCCTGGGGCTCCCTCATGCTACTGAGGGAGATACACAGACCTAAACTTTAACTCAAAGCCACATTCCTCCCTGGATGGCACGTGAGGGACTCCTCAAGAGAATTCTGGTAAACATTCCCATAATTCACCCTTGCCCCAGCTCTGACATCCCAAGGGAGAGTTTAGCATCTGCTCATTTCCATGCCCAGCATCTGTGTTAACTAATACTGAGGAAG
Source organism: Sternotherus odoratus (assembly GCA_032164245.1). Lineage (NCBI taxonomy): Eukaryota > Metazoa > Chordata > Testudines > Kinosternidae > Sternotherus > Sternotherus odoratus. Next base: position 40,522,823 of record JAVMKO010000007.1, read on the forward strand.
GTGGCAAGAGCACTGCTTCTTGGGGAGTCCTGTGCCACAGATGAGGTTAGCTCTGCACAGTGCCTACTCTCTCTAGCCATGCAATGACTGGCTCTAGCACAGCTATACAAAGCTGGGGGAAGGCTTCTTGCACCCTCTTTTCTCCTTGCACACCTGCACTGGGCCGGTCACAGTGTGATCCTAAGTATTTGCTGAGAGGTTGCAAGAGAAAAGACAAACCAAAGAACATTCAGTGCATCCTTCAACACCATTCCCCTGAACTCAGTTAGACGAGTTGTCATATGATATTTGAGCCAGCTGGAATTCATGACTCTGTCCCGGGAATGGGGCTACCACAGGCCCTTTTATAATACTAATTTGCATGATAAAAATGCTGTATAAGGGCTAGGTAATATTATTCCAAGGTCAGTGCCCAGACGGAAGTACCCCTTTAGAAGTAGCATATAGCTGCATAGCCCAAGAGCTTCTATTCTCCAGTAGGTATGAAGCCTGTTTGATGGCTCTTGTGGGTTGCTCTCCTTCCATAGCAAGGAGAAGCAAGTTTCCTTTCTCACCTCCTTTGAAAGATGCTTCTTGGTGGAATGGTATAGGTTTAAACAGAGCTTAAAATATTCCCTCCATCCCTGCAAATAATCCCAACAAGTTAGTACAGTCTTCTGTTTTATTTGTAGGTATAGCAGTAGGGATGAGTCCAGGTTCTGAACTTAGTTTCCTTTTGGTGCATACTTCTTTCGCCCCCTCATTTGAATTCCAACTCAGTCTTTTGCTTTATCTTAGACTTTAGCCACACTGGTGAAAGTGAACTGGAGAATCTCCCATTCTTCAATTTTTATGTTTAAAATGTATTAAAAACATATACTTCATTTTCTAAAAAGAAACCAATTCAGCAACTAATTTAGAGTAGGAACAATATTGTGATTGTACAATCAATCACTTCCTTTGCCAACAACAGTTCTCATTCTCACAGCATATAGCATCTTTACTGAACGGAGGTCTCTCTTTTACAAGATACTAAAATCAGACAGGTAAGCTCTGACTAAATCCATGAAAAACTACCAAAGATGAATTTTCATAGAGATGGGGTTTCATAAATTTAGAATATTGACTCCTATCTTATAGCGAAAAGTCCTAGAAATAATAAATGTCAGTAACTGAAATACTGCAGAACTAATAGATTTGTTTGTTAATCCTGTGTGTTTTCTGAAATTTCTGATGGATACCAAGAAAATAATGCCTTTATTTTTATTTAATTGTAGAACACCTTTATTGATTTTAAAACAGTAACATGGTAATGGAAAATTCGAAATAAAACAAGTTGCAACTACTTTCATCAAATAATTCTGTATGCCATTCTGTATCTATGATAATTTATATGCGAGAATAAATAGCAGATATTTGCTGTGTTCTGAATGTGTTTTGGTAGCCAGGTGACACTCGGACACTTGAAACACTGAAAGCTATTACATAAATGTCCCTATGTGAAATCCACTGCTTTGGGATTACATGTTTTTTTTGCTGAACCTAAACTGGCAGAATTGATTTAACTAGGTTCGTATTTCTTGGAGTTTACTTGGAGTTTTCAGGTCCATATGAACATGGGAATTCCAAATGAACCTCAAGAACTTTCAGTGAAACATCAGCTTAGTAAGAGAGTATATTTGGGGGGCTGATTGGCCCTAGAATAAAGTAAAGAGCATTTCATAAATAGCAGCCGAACAAACAGACCATTTCCCATTGTTTGTGAAAATGGGCACGCTGCCTGCTCTTAGAGATATTTCTTATGCCAGTAGATAGCACAAGGCAGATGGCTGATAGTGTCTGCTAGATCAGAGTTCAGGTAGATTGAGAGAAGGTTCTGGGTCTGCTCATGTCTTTAATAATGTTCTCCAAACCTTAGTGAATTTCAAGGTTGTGTGAAATCCCAAGCCATGTATGTTACAGCTGGTTTGTTTCAAAGAGCGAGTTCTTGCCTTTCTTTTTGACCCTTGGCTTTGGTTCCTAATGCCCACCCTGACCACTAGATTAGACTGCTCACATCCCAGTCAGCTGACATGCTAGCCACTCGTTTTGTCTTAGAAACTCATTTTGTTTCAGATGGGGGCATGTGATTAACCTAGCCTTAGTTAGTTAGTTGAAGGGTGAGTTCAGGCAGTGACTGGAGAGTGGAGCCATAGTTTGTATGCGTATATAGTGGTATTTAATTTAACTTGTACTGTACTGGGATGAAACTGAAAGTGTGACATTTTGTATCTGAAACTAATATTGTGGTTCAAAAAGTGATATAAGGACTAGTTTGAATGCTTAATTGGAAAACTTCATTACATTTAAATAACATAAATTATGATACATTCAACCATTTATTTTGTATATATTAATGTTAAAATTTCAAAATGTATCTTATGGTGTATCAGCAGCTAATTTAGATTTTGGAGGGCAGGTGTAAATAAATCCTTCATTCCTATTCTAAGATGTATGGCCCCAGTATGGGAAAGTATACAAAGTGCTTATGTCTCTCCCTCTTCATCAAAGCACTTCAGCACATGCTCTAATCTTCATAATGGGATTTGATCACATGCCTGAAGTTAATGACATAGATATGTGCTCTGCTGAATAGGGATGGCCTGCTGAAAAAGGGCCTTGAGAAATAAGTGAGCTGCTGTATTCTGTGACTGTTGTAGACCCTTTTATTAATTTCAAGCAAAGCCCAATTAGGAACACATGAAAATAGCCTTTCCCTGGATAAAATGGAGAGATAAATGACTGGTGAGATGTGCATCAGAGAGAAGCAGGTAGATCTTCTGGTTAAGCAACACAAGGCAATACGCATTCTTGACTGTTATTGCAGCACTGGCCTCCATTCTGAGAAAGGTGGTCAAGGGTGACTTGCAAATTCAGGCAATCTCGAAAGCAACAGCTATATTTCCTGAATAATAAGCATGCACAAGCCACCAGCTAGATTCTCAAAATATTTCCTTCTACCCACGAGCAGCATCTTTGTCTTTTTTGAGCTGAGTCTTAACTGACTGTTTCTCATTCAGATAATAAAATGTCTAGCTAGACAGTCCATAATGTTTATTAAAAAGGAAGCTAATGGTGTTGTCCTCAGCACTGAAGGGAGAACAGACAGCTGCAAATTTATATTGTTAGTGAAACTCAAAGTTACGGTTCCATAAGCATTTGTTGTACAAAGTTCCAAGGTATTTTTCTTCTTTTTTCCTTTAGTAGAAAATTGCTTTTACAAATTGTACTGTAGGTTGTTTCATTGCAGAATGAATTTAAATAAGATTTACATATATATGGATATAAAACCATACTTGCTAGGCAGAATATTGAGTCCCTATAATTTTTCCATATACAAAAAATTCCTTTGGATTTTGATACCTGAAATCTATTCAGGCAGCTAAAATATAAAGCCATAACTTATATCCATTGTTTTTACTGGGAAAAAGTTGGGTTTTTAATCATTCTAGAACAGGGATTGGCAATTCTTGGCATGCGGCCCATCAAGGAAATCCGCTAACATGTCCGGACGGTTTGTTTACCTGCAGCGTTCACGGGTTTGGCCGATTGCAGCTCCCACAGGTCACGGTTCACTGTAGGCTAATGGGGTCTGCAGGAAGCGGTGGCCAGCACATTCTTTGGCCCGAGCCGCTTCTCGCAGCCCCCATTGGCCTGGAACAGCGAATTGCAGCCAGTGGGAGCTGTGATCGGCCGAACCTGCAGACGCTGCAGGTGAACAAACCACCCTGGCCCACCAGCAGATTTCCCTGACAGGCTGTGTGCCAAAGGTTGCCGATCCCTGTTCTAGAATCTTGGTCTCTATGAAGTTCACCCTACATTTCCATATTTAGATATGCTGAAGGCTGTGTCTGTTGTAACCACCATATTGTATTTGCATTGACTTTCACTGAGACTTAGGCTTCTTAAATCACTTGAAAATATTGGCCCCGTGACTGATACACGCTTAATGTGACTGAGTTCAGAATCCTTTACTACTTTTTAAGAATAAAATGAAAAATTTCTGAAACTTTGTTTTCCTTAGGTTTCTGAATTAACAGCAACATAGAAACTTGACATCATAATGTCAGGCAGGATTATTAAACTGACTAAAAATCTGACGGCTCTGAAGAGGGTCTGATTCTGGGTGACTGCTCGTGAGGGGGAAATGACATGTCTGAATCTGAAATAACGCTTCCAAATTACAGCTTGATCTAAAGCTCATTGAAGTCAAAGGAAGCCTTGATATCTGTAGCCATTGGATCATATCCTTAATTAAGCAGGAAGCTCAGCATTGTCCATTCCCACACTAGGATATTTTTTTTGTTCTTTTCAAACATGATGCTACTAGAAATGGTGCTGAGATGTGGGGAGAGACTCAGGGGTGCAGGCTCTGAGCAATGCTTACCTCAAGCGGCTCCTCGAAGCAATGGCATGTCCCTTCTCCGCTTCCTACACGTGAAGCGGTCCTGACCCTGCTGGAGCGGGAATATGTCGCTGCTTCCAGGAGCAGTGTGGTGTGGCACACAACCCTGCACCCCAGAGCGGCGCCATGCCATGGTGCTCTGGCTGGAGCGCCGGAGTGGGGTCAAGCCATGTGCTGCGGCCCCCAACCTGGCACCCCAGCTGGAGCTCACGGACTGGCTTAAAACAGCTCCATGGGCTGGAGTTTGCCCACCCCTGCTGTAGGTCCTTAAAGATTGCCTCTTGCCTTACCTAACAGCCAGCTAATTATGGTCTGCTTACTTTGGTTCAGAGACAAAGGTCACTCAAGGGTCTTTAGTTGAACCAGCTCTTGGTGAAGTCCATTGCTGGCTGCCATACCTCTGTTAATTCTATTTAGTTCAGTAGACTTAAAAACATAAGAATGGCCATACTGGTTAAGACCAAAGTGGGTAAGACCATCAAGCCCAGTATCCTGTCCTCTGATAGTGGCCAATGGCAGGTGCCCCAAAGGGAATGAACAGACAGGTTATCATCAAGTGATCCATGCCCTGTCATCCAATCCCAGCTTCTGGAAAACAGTGACTAGGGATGCCATTCCTGCCCATCCTGGCTAATAGCCATTGATTGACCTATCTTCCATGAATTTATCTAGCTCCCTTTTGAACCCCATTATAGTCTTGGCCTTCACAACACCCTCTGGCCAGGAGTTCCATAGGTTGACAGTGTGTTGCACGAAAAAATATTTTATTGTGTTTGTTTTAAACCTGCTACCTATTAATTTCATTTGGTGGCCCCTTGTTCTGGAATTATGAGAAAGAGTAAAGAACACTTGCTTATTTACTTTCTCCACACCATTCATGATTTTATAGACCTCTATCATATCCCCCCTTAGTCCCCTCTCTTCCAAGCTGAAAAGTTGCAATTTTATTAATCTCTCCTCATATGGAAGCCATTCTATACCCTCAATCATTTTTGTTGCCCTTTTCTGAACTTTTTCCAATTCTAATATATCTTTTCTGAGATAGGGCACCCACATCTGCACACAGTATTCAAGGTGAGGGTGTACCATGGATTTATGTAGAGGCAATATGATATTTTCTGTCTTATTATCTACCCCTTTCTTGATGATTCCCAACATTCTATTTGCTGTTTTGACTGCCACTGCACATTGAGTGGATGATTTCAGAGAACTATCCACAATGACTCCAAGATCTCTTTCTTGAGTGTAACAGCTAATTTAGACCCCATCATTTTATATGTATAGTTAGGATTATGTTTTCCAATTTGCATTTCCTTGCATTTATTAACATTAAATTTCATCTGCCATTTTGTTCCCATTCATCCAGTTTTGCGAGATCCTTTTGTGGCTCTTTGCAGTCTGCCTGGGACTTAACTGTCTTGAGTAGTTTTGTATCATCTGCAAATTTTGCCACCTCACTGTTTACCCCTTTTTTCAGATAGTTTACTAATGTTAAATGGGATTGGACCCAGTACAGATCCCTGGGGGACACCACCACGTACCTCTCTCCATTCTGAAAACTGACCATTTATTCTGACCCTTTGTTTCCTATCTTTTAACCCTCTTATCTCATGACTGCTTATTTTGCTTAAGAGCCTTTGGTGTGGGACCTTGTAATAGGCTTGCTGAAAATCTAAATACACTATATCCAGGGGATCATCTCTGTCCGCATGCTTGTTGACCCCCTCAAAGAATTCTAGTAGATTAGTGAGGCATGATTTCCCTTTACAAAAACTATGTCGACTATTTCCCAACAAATTATGTTCATGTATGTGTTAGACAATTTTGTTCTTTATGATAGTTTCATTCAATTTGACCAGGACTTTAGTATGTTTTTGATGCTATTAGTCTTCTTTTAATATTATTGTATATGGTTGATTGGCTTCTCTTTAGATTTTTGTATTTAGTTTAATCATATAAAGAGATGAGATATATTTTATGAGCAGGGGTTATTCCTGGAAACTCTTATTAGTGCTAATGGTGCCAATCAGTGAATGGGTGTTCATCTAATTTTGCAGTTTAGAGCATTTTTAATGTAAAATAGTTAGTTTTATTTTAGATAATTATTTTTAAGAAATCAAATTTTGCCCTTCAACACTTCAGAATAGCAATAAGTCCTAATGAGTTTATTCTAACACAAAATTCTTTATAACAAGCAAATAATATATGTGTGTATGACTTATATTTGTCTGTGGTATGCTGTTATAAGGGAAACAACTATGTCTGTGTATCAGAGACCATGCGAGACAATCTGGTGTCCCAGCAGTTCAGAGCCACTTCCAGTCCAGAGAGCCTATATTGTACGACAGATGGTGATGACAGCTATGGTATTCACCAACAGCGTGGGAGTGTGGAGAGGGGGTCTGGGAGAAGCAGGGAGTGCATGATGGGTGCCTGCAGGAGACTACGGGGGGGTTGTGTGGGAGGTGGGGTGCGTGTGTGGAGGAAGCATGTGGTGCATAGTGGGCACCTATAGGAGATTGGGGGGAGGGAGTTGTGTGGGAGGTGGAGAAGCAGGGTTATTCCTGATTCACTCTCACCCCCTCCCTCGCATACATTCCTGTCAGGAGCAAGTATCAGGTATGCAGCTGACCCCACCACATAGCTGCTGAGCCCACAAAAATAGGAGGTGCTTCCCACCCTCAAATCCAGCACTCTTCAGTGTGTGCGTGCAGCGGCCTTTCCCGTTTGACTGACTCAGACTACACCATTTCATTTCCAGGAGGATCTACCTGGGGTAATTAAAGTGCTACATATTAAGGTGCTCTGCAATTCATACCGGTTTGTGGCACCCTGTAAAGTCACTTCTCCCAGAAATTGGCTACCTGAGGCAGCTGCCTAATTTGCCTATAACTAGAGTAGTCTCTGCTGTAGATCTCAAGAAAGAAACTCTTCATATACTTTAAAGAACCTGAGAAAATTCAAATTTTCCTTCACTCTGTTTTATTTACCTTAAATTTTCTTTCATTTTTTCATCCTAATTTGTTTTCTTTTTCCGTCTTGTGTATATCCTGTTTCCCAGAACATAACTGTTCTTTAATAACTGCACAGTGAATTCAGAAAGCACAGTCTGACACTCGTCTAATGAGTCCAAAGTATAACAAATACAGCAAGAGTGGGATGCAAATATATTGTTGAAATGATAAGCCACATAAGAAGATAAACTTTTAAGCATCTATTAACATATATGTCTCTTTACTGAATGCATTATATGAGAGTGCCTTCACATATTCACTGTTAGGAGCTTTGGCTCTATCATTAGATGCCCAATGGATTCAATTAATTGAAGAAAAGCCTTCATAGATTTCATCTTGTGAGGATAGTCTCAGCCTTGTGAATAGTTATTTTGTATGAAATCAGTGTTTGCTATCCCTTATACATCACCATTTATCTTGTTCTTAAATCAATTCTCAATTTTCGTTGGTGATTTTATGCCATTTTAATTTCTTTTAATTTTTCTTTCATCTTTAGTGCATAAAAACTGTATTAATAGATGGTTAAGACTAAGAACATAAATGTCCAGAGATCAGGCTGTTCAGAAGTGTAGGGAATCTGTCAGAACTGTGGGTGACCAAAAATCCCAGGCAAAGTTTAAGTAGAAGTGTGTAGCAAGTGACTCTTAAATCACAGATTTTTGTTTCAGACCAACCAGGGTAGTAAATACTGCACTGCATATCACTATGCTGTGTGGGCCTGCAGTAGCTTTGTAGCTCCAACACGCTCCTTTCCTGTCACAAAGTGAAGTAAAGAAGATTCACCTACCCATAGATCTCCTGGCCCTGATCCCAGTCCCATATGTATCCTGAACCCTGTTAAACAAGGGCTGCAGATCCCTCGTATAGACTCCCTAGAATTCTACCTCTTCCCTTTGACACTGAAATCACACTAGTTCTAATGCTGGGGATCCTGCACAGCAACAGTCAGGAATTGCCCTTCTCTGAGGTCTGGTCTACATGTAAAAAATAGATTGACCTAGCTACATCACTCAGGACTGTGAAAAATGTTGTGCCCTGACCCCATAGTTAGGTCAATCTCCGACCCCCCTCTCCCTCCCCTCCCCCCCCCCCCCAGTATATATGTGGCTAGGTCAAAAGGAGAATTCATCGTCAACCTAGCTACTACCTCTTGGAGAGCTGGATGAACTAAATTGACGGGAAAATGCTTTCTTAAGTGTAGATGTAGGAAGCACCTACACTGTGGCACTATAGCAGCCCAGCTTCAGTGATGTAGCTGTGATGCTATAGTGGCTGTGCTATAGACATGGTCTCAAGAAAAGGACATCCTGCATTCATGCAACATGCTATCACCAGTAAATTATAACTGCTTTATTTCACATCTGGTTTTTTTAGACTTAACTAAACATCCCTTCTTCAGTGAGGCTGTAGTCTAAATATAATCATTTTCTTATTAATGAATGTGGGAGACCATGTGGGAAAAAAATTCTTAATAAGAGCCCAGCATGAAGAGAGGGAATCTCAGAAGCAGTCATTTCTATATCTCCTATTTGGGCTGAAAAAAGTATATAAAAATTAGCTGAAAGGATCTATATTATCTGAAAATTGTAAGCACCTGAAAATAGGAACTTGGATGAAAGAGTCTCATGAAATCATAACCACAGCTGCAGTTCTATAAAGAGACATGTTTGGTTATGTCATTTATAGTCCACTGATAGTTTAAAAAGTACATCATATAGTTTTTGGTCCCTCATAGTGGAAAAAGTGGAAGTGAAAAGTGGGAGGTGTCTTTCTGCATCTGTAATCTTGAATAATGTCACAGTCCAGTGGGATCCACAGATGGTATCTTTGAACTGGCCAGAAATAACCTGGCACAACAGGTTCAAAGTAATGCAATAGACTGGTCTACCTTAGCCTATAAAGTCCACTGTTTATTTGTAGACAGACTAGTAAAATTGTAAAACATTATGATTCTGTCAATACAGCTTTGAAGTACTGTATTTGCATTTGATGTGCAAAAGGGAAACAGTTATTCAAATGTAATGTGTAATCTCTGTATGTTACTATATATAACCATATGTTGTCCCCCATATTCAATAATCTTGTACTCTAAAACTTAAAGTGCTCAGCTTTCTTTCAGATGATGAGTTCATGATGCATGCGCAAGACGTAGCGGTTTCAATTTAGTCACTTTAAAAAAAAAATTAAATATACAAAATGGCATCCTTTGTGCAGGTTCAGGGACCAGACAAAATTGTTCTGAGGGCCTAGCCACTCCCAGGGCATGCAATGCATACATGGACTGCATACCATTGGTTCTAGGGTATGTTCTGCTATCTCCCATATGCAGACTGCCCTTTGAGCTCGATGGGAGGTTTGCAGGAAATGGCCTTATGCCTTTTTTGTCCAAAAAATAGTAGTCATTTGTCTGTGTAGTACCGTGACAAAATAGGACCCCATCCTGCTCCCATTGAAGCCAATTGCAAAACTTCCTTTGACTTAAATGGGTGAGGATTATTACCAAATTCCTCAGTGTTGTCTTTTGTTTTTTCCAGTGGACGCTTATTTTTCCTCCTTTCCTTTCAGGTACAAAAAATTAGTCCTTGCTGATCAAAAGGCAAAGCCATGGCTGCCAACATGGCTAACAGTGCTAACCATCTGCCCTTCTTTTTTGGTAATATTACACGTGAAGAAGCAGAAGATTACCTAATGCAAGGCGGGCTGAGTGATGGACTATATCTGTTGCGCCAGAGTCGAAACTACCTTGGTGGCTTTGCTTTATCCCTGGCACATGGAAGGAAGGTTCATCACTACACAATTGAAAGAGAGCTGAGTGGCTCTTATGCCATCGCAGGAGGGAAGTCACATATGAGTCCTGCTGAACTCATTAACTATCACTCAGATGAAGCTGATGGTCTTGTTTGTCTACTGAGGAGACCTTGCAACCGGCCACCAGGTGTTGAGCCAAAAACAGGACCATTTGAGGATTTAAAAGAGACCCTTATCCGGGAATATGTCAAACAAACTTGGAACCTACAGGTAAATGCAATCCCATTTTTGCAATAGAGATGTACCACTCTGAATTTTAAAAAAATCAATATTATATGGGTTCCAACACATTGCTACTGCTATATGGTAGTTAGGTTTGTGTTAATGCTGATATATTTGCTTGTGTTTTAGAAGCCTTTCTTTTTTAGTACATTGTATTAACTTGGCCAAAAATGTAGTATTTCCTGAAATCTGGCCCAGTTTATCATGTATTTTTTAAGAGTTATAAGACCAAATCTCTCATTGCACCTCTCTACACCAATCAGGATTGAAAACAAACCAAAAAAGGAAAATAGGTAATAGTTAACTGTTAAACAAACACACTTTTTTTTTAAACACACATAGTGTGCTTGTGCTTGGCATGCAAGTTATTTTGTGTTGAATCCTCCACTCCTGGCCTGCTTTGTTTGTATGTCTCTTTAGATTGTATATAATTTAGGACAGGAACTTTTCTTCCTACATGGCTGTGAATTTAAACATAGCATTTTTATACCAACAGCTTTAATCTGTTAGTCTGTGAAAACCCATTTGAACCAGAATATGCAAGCCACCCTAAGGGGAAGTACACTACTGGAGTTGTGTACAGGTTCAGTGACTAGCTTTAATCATGTGGCATGCCCCACAGTTAGTTTCTAGGGGAGCTGTGGAAGTCTCCACCTACTGGAGTTCCAAAGAATTCTTAGCCCAAAATGACACAACCATTCATAAATGTATACAATATGGTCTCCCAACTATACCCATTGCAATGTCTATCACAAACATAAACCCCAGATATCTGAATTTAGTTCTGCCCTATAAGTCCAAAACGTGTATAGTAACCAAATTCATTTGATCTAAAATGTTGATTATCCACAGACTTTGGATGTGTCTCACACAATCCAGAAATTGGCATTTACTATAATGTTGTGTGTGTTTTGTTTTTTGCGCTGTAACAGAAAACAGTATAATTGACCCTTCTGTGTTTTGCCCACTCTGCAGGGTAATGCCCTCGAACAAGCTATTATTAGTCAAAAACCACAGCTGGAGAAGCTGATTGCCACTACTGCCCATGAGAAGATGCCTTGGTTCCATGGGAAGATCTCTCGGGAAGAATCAGAGCACCGTGTTCTTTTAGGGACAAGGACCAATGGAAAATTTTTGTGAGTACTGACATCTCGGTAGTGGTAGTTGCCACCATGATTGCTGCACCTTTTCCATTACTAAATTATGAATGAGACCGTGAGAAAGAAGTTGGGTCATTCACTGTGGGAAAGCCCAATGCAGTGTGACATTCATTGCGGCTAACCATTCCAAAGCTAAACAGATGTCTTTGAGATTAGTTTTTCACCTTTACTCAAATGAAAATATAGAGTGAAAGCAAGGGTTATATTTTGTTCAAGCAGACACTGAGGTTAAATCTGTATGAAACAGCAGAGGAATTCAGAGTGTCAAGAAAATTCCATTCAGCTTTATATTATGAGTGAAGGTATAGTACTGAATGTGATATCAAAGAAATACAAAATACTAGTAAACTATGTTGACATTTAGTGTCCATAATTATTTGTTTTTCAAGGAGGCAATGACAGTACTTTGTTCTGCAACTAAGTGGCAGCAAGAACATAATTGAATAATGCTCCTTTCACTTTATCATTCTATTTTGTGTCTATTTCTCTATCCACTCATATGACCCTTCTACTGTTTACCTGATCACAAACAAGACATTTGGAATAATGATTAATCAGTTTGTCAGGAGAAGAGGTGGTCTGAAAATTTTCCAGTGGGACAGTTTTCTCTTGGAAAATGCTAATTTGACTCAATCAAAACATTTTGTGGGTTGAATTCAATCTGGAATTATGAATTGTTCTGGTGCCTTAGTAAATGCATTTTCAGATTAATGTACTATTCACCGAACAAATTTTGCCTGGCTGTAGTCACAGTTCCCTATGTGGTCTGCTCCTGGACCAGTGCAGCTGGTAGAAGTTGAGAAATAAACCACTCCTTTATTGAACAGAAACTCCAAAACTTCTGTGAGTGATAAAAAGGAAACAAAGCTTTAGGTTACGGGTCACACACATATCACATAAATACTCCTGACAAACAACAATGTATAGCTATGTGTATGTTTGGAATCTTCCATGTATTTATAGACTAAGTACTGTATGCACCTGTTTCTGTGACAGTAGCTGCTCTGAAACAGATTACTTGTTGTTGTTTTTCTCTTGCTGGTACAGACAGGCAAGCTTGGCAGCTACATAGAATGTAGAATTTCTGTGCCTTCTCAGTAGGTGTTCTCGTCTTCTTCCTGCTGGAATTTACTTCATATGTGGTCTGAGTTGAGACACACAACTGAGCATCTCCAGCAGCCTGCTTGTGGCAGCAGTCTGTTTTCTGGAATCTGTACACACATCATGGAAGCAGCTTTCAAAGCAGAAGAAGCCTAACAACAAATAGAAGAAGGTGCAAGAGCTGTCCTTTCTGAAACACTTCTTTGCCTTCAGTGGAGATAAGTGCTTTCTGGTCCCTGTGAACATCTGCTGTTTCCCAGTAGGGGTTGGGCAGTTATGGCTTCAGCTTGCTTGAGGTGGTTCTCAGCGGCTTTAAGGGAGAACCTGGACTCAGCACACAGCTTAGTGTAACAGGGTTCACTCACCAGTCTGGTGCCTCCTGCTGTCTATCATGTGAATTAGCTCTGCATGTGGTGCCTTGCCATCATCACTCTTGTGCTAGCACCTGTGTCTCTCCAAGAACCACGGCATCCTCTTCAGTGACACAGCCTTCCGGTCATGTCACACACTATGCTCCCCCCACCCCCTTTCTGGGAGACCTGCAGTCTGCTGTTCGGCCACTTACCTTAGTGGTTACTGCAGCAAATTGTCTGGCCACTTCCTTGTGGACCCAGCATCTTCTTTGCCTTTTTCTCAAGACCTCAGCCTGCAAACCCCAGCAGCCAACCAGGAGCTACCTCTCCCTCCCCCCAGTCCCTGCTTGCAGCACTGCTCTGTCCAGGGCACTGACAGTTCTCTCAGCCCTCCATAGGCAGTCCTTCCTCCCGGGCTCCCAGCAGAGAACTGCCTTCTTCTGTCCTGAAACTCCCTTTTTATATGGGCCTGCTTGCCCAGATTGGTTGCTTCCTTCAGCCCTTCTCTTCAGCCTCCTGCACAGCCTCCATAGGGCTCTATTAACCCCTTAGAGCCCAGTGTGGGGCAGGCACCCCATCACACTTAGCAATGAGGGAGCTCACTTGGTGTGGCAGAGACCTGAACTCAACATGAAATTAGAAGACAAGGAGGTTGAGGAAAGCTAGGGTTTGGTAGAAGTAAGGTATGCCAAGGGTTTTCAGCACACTATCCCATTCAGTGGTAGGCTTGAGTCAGTTGCTGTCATCTGATTTCTTGAACCATTCTGGCCTTTCCCTTTTTAAAAATAAAAATAAAAAAAAAAGACTCTAGAGCTTATTTACCCAAGAAATCTGCCAAAGTCCTGAACAACTTTGCACTTTCTACTTTTCCTACTTCTCTTGATTCAGTGTCCAATAAAAGGGTCTGAATCTGAATATGTTTAATACCTAGATCCCTTCAGGAGTATCTCATGGGAGAACAGGTGTTATCAAATCTAGAAAGTTTTCACTACTATGAAATATGAAGAAAAACAGGAAAGAAGACTTTTAAAGGGCTTCCCTTTTTATTGAGGAATGACAGGTGAGAGAAGGGTTTCGTATTCTGTTTAAATTCAGAAGATTATAGATACCACCAGAACTCAAGTACTCTGCCCCCAAAACAAGCAGATAAGTACATAAATATCTGTGTGTCATTTGGGTTAGAAATTCTCAAAGGTCAGTTTGTAAAATGGAATCAAATACTTACGTGCACAGATACTGCAGGCTTTGTCTTCAGGAGCTGAATAGAAGAAGATTCTTATGCTCTAGAAAGGAAACAGTCTGTCCAGTGATTTGTTGCTGGAATAGTTTAGTGCTACTCTGGTTCTTTGTGTGTATTTTGTAGTCAAGGTTCCTGCCTCCCTGATGGACGAAACAGAATTAACCATGGTGAGACAATTCACTAATAGATGAGACCTCCTCTCACAGATCTCTTCTTCTTTACCTTTGGATACTTGAGTCTGATGGCAGAACACTGAGTAATGCTGGTTCAAAGATGAGGTTTTTTTTAAAGAGTTTGCTGACTATCACACAGAGGATTGCACTTGACTTCCCTTGCCTATTCCTGGATTAGCAATACCTTTTCCAGTGACAAGTTTTGAACATGGGTCGATGTGTATTCCTGCTCTTCCCTGATTGTTCTTGGGGTTGTTTTTTTTTTCCTGGCTGGTTTCTAAAGATGTCTCTGAATCAAGTTTTGTTAATCCACTTCAGCCATTTCATCTATATATGGTTCCATCAAGACAGAGAAATCATAGAATCATGAATATCAGTGTTGGAAGGGACCTCAGGAGGTCATCTAGTCCATTCCCCTGCTCAAAGCAGGACCAATCCCCAACTAAGTTCTTCTCTTTATATCAAAAAGCTTATTTGTTCTCTCCTTTTGAGGAGACCTAGGCATTGATTTTCCAGGAGCTTGTAGAACCTGTTCAAAGCTTTAAGAGCCATAGCTTTAGAAACTGTAAGTTCCTAAGGGTGATACATAGGAACTTCTTTCTCTTTAAGGAGAATTTCAGTTATTTTCAATGTACCTTGCAGAATGTATTCTCATTTCTTATCTTCAGTTCTGAGGATGAGGAAAGGAGTTTCCCCGTATCCTCTATCCCAAGACAATCCGTTTAGTGTCAATTAACCTCTTGTTTTAAATATGTTATGTTGCAATATCTCTGCGGCGGCGATGAGTGAGATCAGAAGTTTTACGTAAATCATGCTCATAATTTATAAAAAGTTAACAATTTTTTTGAGATTATAACAAGGGAAAGAAGGATACTAGTGGATTAAGGATTATTTCCCGTTACCTTAAGGCCAGGCCAAACAGCTACAAAGTGAAGTCCCACATAAGTATAATGATTTCATGGGCTCAGTGGACAGGAGGTTCTGCCTTTACAAATTCCAAAGTGACTACCCAGCATCTCTGGGTTTTTTTCACGTGCACTTTTAGGCTATGTCTGCACTACAGACCTTATAGTAGCACTCTCTCATGTCGGTATAATTAAACAACCCACAATGAGCAGTGGAAGCTATGTCATTGGGACATGCTCTTCCACTGACATAGTGCTGTCCACACCAATGCTTCTGGCAGTATAATTTATGTTGCTCAGGAGTGTGTGTTTTTCCCATCACTGGTCAACAAAAATGCTAGAGCAAACATAGCCTTAGTTGGCTTTGTCATCCCCTTCTGAAACGTATTGGCCATTAGGTGCTCCAAATGCCGTAAGGCATGCTTACCTTCTTTCGCTCATTGCTTATAACATCCAATGCCTATAACTTCTGTTAGTGGATAGGATGGTGGAAGAGAACTATAACAAACAGAATTACTAGTGAGTAATTTTCTGATCCTTAAGTGATATTTATGTGCAGTAAATAGTTTCACTTAAAAGTGGTAATTTCTGGCAACTTGCTGTGAATTTATTCTGTGAGGTTCTTCATGAATTGAAATCCTCCCTGACTGACTGATCTGCCTATTCTAAAAAAGAAATGGCATTAGGTATGTAATTTGATGTATGTCACTAGAAACTGCTTTATTGATCCCTCAGCTTCACGCAGATCCTTTTTCAGTTCCTAACAGCATGCTGGTTGTGTGAGCACTTTACCCCAGATGCAGAGAGATGTCGTTTCTACTCCTGGATGATGTACTGGCATTTGAGGAGTAGAAGATCAAATCAGGGTTTTTTTTTCCCCTTTTATCACAGAAATAGCCTTATCAGCTAGAATTTTTAAGAATTAGACAAAACTTCTTCCCCATTTCGGAATATGGGAACATATGTTTTCTTTGCAACAAAAGAGGTGTGGGAAATGTTACACTCCCATCCACGCTCCAAAGGTGGCATTCATTAAATGAGCTGAAGAATAGACTGAAATTTCATTGAGATATTGTTGTAAAATACTTGTCACCTTTCTTATTATTTCATTCTTCTCTCTGCAGGGCTCTAAATTTTTATCGAAAGTCTATGAATTTTTGGATGCATAATATTAGAATGTGATGATGAGCAATGATTATTACAAATACAGATTTGTGTGTGGGCACAGTAAATTCCCATTAAGAAATAAAATAAACATTTTCCAACTATTACAAACCAGCCAAATCTAAAATCCTCCACTTTCAATGGGAAATAACTGTGGTATTGGTTTGTCTGTTGCTGTGCTGTTAGGGGTGGCCAGCAGTGCTTAATTAGTGGTTTGACAGTTCACAGTCTGGGCTTTCCATGTCAGTTACGAATGTGCAAAAATTGCCTGAGCCGCAGCACGTAACTAAGCAATGGTAGCCAGTATACACCTGACTTTTTGAATCTGTAAATTTAATTTTATAATCATATGTTTAGAAGATGAACTCCTGCAACACATAAAGGTTAGATTTAGCAGTTTAGCTGTACAGCTTCAAATCTTGCAGTTTGAAATGAGATATGTAGTTTCTAACACATTTTGTAAACTTTTAAATTCAGCATTAAATACAAACACATACAGCTTCTCTAATTACTTGTAATTACATACGATCATGTACATGTTATCAGAAGGTTCACAGCCACATATGGTTTGTATGTAACTTGAACACCCATGTAGAAGGACCAGGAAGGAACCAAAACATAATTTTAATATCACAAGGATGCCTACAGTATCTGTTGAGCTTGCCAAGGCCAATCAAAGCTAGTCTAGTCCATTAAAGTGACTAACAGCATCTTGTCCAGCATTATTTGATGTGATATCACACCTGGTGACATTAAATGCTTTTCACGTGTACTGGAACAATTGACGCTGTTTTTTTAAGTGGCAATCTAGTCTCAAAAGTCTGCTTTTCTTTTTAAATACTTCCTGACCAAACTACATGGTGCTGAATTGTGTAATGCACATCTGCATTATTTTTATTTGTTCTGTATCTATAAATAGGACTGGTAACTGCTGACATAGGCTATAATGAAAATAAAAATATCTATGATACTTTAATTAAGGAACTGGAAAATTCTACCCAACTATTCCACTGATAAAGGTTTTACAGGATCTTATTGGTTCTTGACTGTGGGCCAGATAGCTCTCTCTATTCTATGGCCTGGGGGTAGGACACACATACATATGAGCATGAAAAGGGGATGAGTAACTACACTATATGTTTCCTCCTCTTTACTCACTTTTCACCAGACTTACTGGCAGCCCTTTTCTGGTTACGCTTCCATGGGTATTGGACCCAATGGAATATAGGGAGGACTTGTCCCCACCAATATTTAACTGGGAAGAGGGACTTTCCTCCCCCCCAAAATTACCAGCCCCTTTTAGTGCTAAATATAGCCTTCAAAATGTCAATTAATGGCTAGAGTTGGGAGGTGATATCAGTGATGTGTTTTTTTTCTATAAATTACAGCTTGCTTACAGTCTCTGTAATGGCTTCACGTGGTAGCTCTTTAGCAGTCTGCAAAGACCCAGGCAAGTACCCCAATATTTGGAGGGGGCCCTGATTAATTCACAGTTGGTGATTCTTCAAGCATCCTTGAGTTTCACAGCATTCCAAAACCAAGTATTTTGCCACTAACTTCTTCCAAACTTTACCAATGGTAGAAGGTCATGAATTTTTCACATTACAGTAGACTCTCGATTATCCAGGATGATAGGAAAAAAAATTAATCCTGGTTAATAAAATCCCGGATAATCACCATCCATAGGAAATATGGGGAGGGTGGGATTGGTTCACGAGTCACCCTGTGCCAGGGGGAGGGGGTGTTGGTTCACTGGCTGCCCTGCGCTGTGGTGGGGGGTTTTTTTGTTTGTTTTTTTGTTGGGCGGCAACAAAGCCAGAGCCAGCCCTACGAGTTACGCATATATATTTTTTTGACATCCTGGTTAATCCACATTCTGGTTAACCCAATCCTGGATAATCGAGAGTCTACTGTATATTTACAACATTTTTTCCTCAAAGGGATTGCTTGTTTTTACAGAGGAGATAATTTGGCTTTGTTTGGCAGCAAAAGGTACTGAGATAAAATCAAGATTTTATCCAAGAAAATGTTTAAATGAGCCAACAGGATTTACATTTATCCTTGAAACCGCTATCAATTGTTGCTTATTCTTACAGTTGTAAGGATCTAAGAAATCCAAAGAAGAGACTGAGTGGAAGAATTCCAACCAATGGAAGGAATACATTCTGTTTTCATTGCACCACTCAATACTTAATTTTCAGTTGTGAATTTATTGTAACCTGGGTGTTTAATATAAAAACCAAAACATTTTGACACTGGTGTGGTTCCACCTATTATTGCTATCTATGGGAGTTGACTTCAGTAGGAATAGGAGCAATCTTTTGTTTCCAGGCATTAATTGTTATATTTTACTTCTGTGAGTGTATGCAGGTGCTGGGATGGAGGAGCAGGTAATATTCTACTACTGGTTTCTTTAATTCATCTTGATTTTTTTTTTAAAGTTTAAAAATGTACAATGCCCACAGAAAACCATTTTTACAAGGGATTTATTATTGTATCATTTGAACTCCTACATGGGAATCTATTGAAGATTCATAAATGCTGTGGTGCATTGTACAGCACAGTTACAACACAGTCTAATCCGTTACTTTGTTTTTGCAGTTCTGAAAATTAGTAAACAAAAACTTCTCTATATGCAAAATAATGTCGGTGAACCCCAAATCCAACATGATGACACTGATGCAGAATTGCCAGCATCACCCTGTCACGAGAGTTGTGCAAAACTGGTTGATTTCTCTTGTCAAGCCTTTCAGAAACTGTTGTCATTTTCAATTTAGGTAGTTCTCTCTTTGTTAGTTTCACTCTAATTTTTAAGTTTGTTCAAACTCCATGGGCAAAGGAGACACACTAAGTGGTAAATTTTATTATGTGCTAAGCAGTAAATACTTAGCAAGAGTTCCTTAGGATTAGCTTAACCTAGAAAACCATGATCAGTTTCACAAGTTACCATTACAAAACCAAAATGAAATTGTGAAACCCAGCTTCTAAGAACACTTCGCACTGTCTTGCAAAGGCAGCAAGCATTTAGTTTTGAGCAGTGACAACAGGTTTGAAGGCCATCTGAAAGTGTGCAGGCTCTTAATTGCATTATAATGCTAGCATGGGCCCATCATGATGCTATGTGATATAGTAACAATGGATGTGAGATAATATTTTGGTTTGATTCATTTAATTCAAATAGGACTTGTTTAAGCTTGTTCATGGGTTGTTCTGAACTGCTTATTCAGCCATATTGAATGCAAAGTTAGATTTGTTAAAATTTAAATGTACAGAACATAAATATGATTGGAACACTGACTTGCCGAAAGGGGAAACAGAATAAGATATTTTTTCTCAAACCAAAATAGCTTGCCTACCTCTTTAGAAGAAACCTGAACCAAATTGTTTGTGGTTTTTCTTAACATAAGGTACTTAGCACACTGACTTCCTGTACTGACTGACCAGTCAAGAGCAGCAAGGTCTCTGCTAAAATGGAGAGTGACTCGCAGTTTGGTGTCCTGTTTGTTGCTGTTAATAGTTAAAAGAACTAGAAATATATGTTCAGAGTGGAGGGCATTGTCTCCAAAACAAATATGCAATTTTGCATTACATTCCATAGAATTCAGACCACCATTCAGAAAATAACTTGCACCATATTAGGAAATATAATCTATTATCTCCCAATAACATGTAAAGCAATCATGTATCCAGTATATTGATCTGCTCTACTGAGGCTGACATTTTACATGTGCAGAGATTATTACTGTTAATGAGTTCCCTTCATACATCCTCAGGACCAGACATCGAGGAGAAAGTAGACTCCTATTATAGTAAGTTTTTTAAGAGTCACAGATGTAAAGAAAAATATTCTGAAGTAGGATACAGCTCTTCGGGGCCTGACATGTACCTCTACTTAGTCTCCTGATCTGGCTCACACTTCGCTGCTTCTACATGAAATGAAGGCAGACAGAAGAAGACAGAATCACATAGGGTAACAAGACAGCAAGTGTGAAAAATTTGTGACAGGAAGGGGGGGGGTGGTAATAGGCACTTATATAAGACTAAACTCCAAATATCAGGATTGTCCCTATAAAATTGGGACATCTGGTCACCCTAGAATCACACAACTGTGGCTCAGGCATTTCAGAGCGTGCTGAACACACTCATCCATTTAGATGCCACTGGAAACCTGATATTTTCTGTTCAAGTATGAGGAGGAGAGAAAGATACTGGGACTCCTACCTGCCAAGAGATGATGGGTGAGAGGAAAATAGAGACTCCTTCCATCTTGCATGTAGGAGAAGATGGGAAACAAATACACACATCAGGAACCAGGAGGGGGAAAGCGAATTAAACCCCTTTCCTTTACAGTAGCCAGGAAACGAGGAAAATTATAGGAACATGGCCTCATTATGTATTAATAAATACAACACCAACAAAAGCATCTTAGTATCATGTCTGGGTTTCATACCATATATTTACCTCAAAGTTCTTTGAGAAACTTTTTGACAATGATTAAGTATAAGATTGTCATAGATTCCATGACTTTCAGAGACTTCTGTGACATTTTCTGCTTCAACCCCAGGGCAGAGGGACTGGAGCTGTCAGCCAGTGGGTCCCCGGAGCTCTTAGCCACCATTGGTTTTGGGAAGACCTGTAGTTTCCAGCCATTGTAGCCATGATGAGGCTTTGAAGCTGTTAGCTGCAGTGGTGTTGGAAGCTGCTGGACCCCTCCCACCTCCACTGGGGCTTTGGCTTCAGTCACTCTCACCCCCGCCCCCATCAGTCCATTATTTTTAGGAAAAGTCAAAGACGGGTCGCAGGCATCTGTGAATTTTTGTTTATTGCCCACAACCTGTCCATGACTTTTACTAAAACTAACCATGACAAAATCTTAACCTTAATGATTCAGCTTTTCAGTTCCTTAATACTGTGACCCACCGTTGTGTATATATGTACCGGAAGCTCATTTCAATAGCATTTAAACTCTGAAAGTCTATAGACCTGGCTGAGAAACACTTTTTCCCACCCATGAAAAATTTTGAATTTTGGGAGTGGAGATGTGAACAACCAAAAAACCCTTTGTCTAGAATTGGGAGGAAAAGGTCAAAACACTGAAATTTTTCACAGGTAAGAGAACCAAAAAATGGAATTTTTTTGACATGTTTTCTTGGCTGCCCGACTCCCCATATAGGTAATTGCCCTGGGAGTTGGGCCACTTGCCTGAGTCGGGCAGCATGGCCTAGGATCCTACGGAGCTTGGCAGTCTGACAAATGAGCTGCTAGGGACCACGGGAAGCCATGTAGGTGAGCTGGCAGGAAACCAGGCAGGTTTCAGTCTAAAGGTTAATTAGAATTGACATGTCCCCTCAGAATGTCTCAATGTAGTTGAAGCTGCATTTCCAGTGGTTAGACGTTACTTCAGAAAACATACTGACCAATTCAGTTGACAGCCTCCTACCAGCAGTGTTTGAACCTGGGGCCTCTGGATCTAAAATCAAAAGTTTACTTTTTCTGCTAAAGGACCAGTGTGACGGCATAGAGGCAGTAGCACGCTCAAACCATTTCCTGGGGTCAGCCACTGAAGGAAGACAAACCCATACTGGGTTAATGTGACTACAATGTGCAGTATAGCTTTAAAAGCAGTACTACTGAATGCAGGCACTTCATATATTGTTTTCAGACCTCCTGTTTGGCTAGTATCCTGCCTGAATGTGATTAGTACACATTTTTCTCATACTACATTCCATGGTCTGCTAAGTAACTTTTGATTTTTCCTTATGTTACCAATGAAGATAATGGGGAGAGAATATGGATCATCTTCATAACCTAATATTAATAAAAATTGCACTTTAACTCCAAACATGTAAGGACTTTTGTAAGGATTTTGACTCTTTGCCACAGGTCCATTAACATGAGTACTCTGTCTGGAGCAGTAATCAGAAAGAGAGACTTCAGAGAGAGAAAATCATTGCTTGTGTGCATAGCCAACAGTGCAATGCTTTATGTATCCACTGCAGACCTTGCACCCGGAAGCATAAGATCTAATTTGCTTAACAAATATTAACATATTTAATAAAATTAGACTACTTTTTAAAATCCTGCTATGTTTAAACATGACTTAAGGTTAAGATTTTGTCACAGTTAGTTTTAGTAGAAGTCATTGACAGGTCACAGGTAATAAACAAAAATTCACAGAACCTCCTGACCTGTCTGACTTTTACTAAAAATTAAGGGGAGGTTTGATGGGGGAACAACTGAAGCCCGAACCCTGCTGTGTGTGCAGGGGTCCAAGTAACCACCACCACGGATGAGGGCTCTGGGGCTCCCTTGCCCCTCGCAGCAGCAGATAGCTCTAGGGCACTCTTGCCACCCACAGTGGCTCAGAGCTCCGGGGTCCCTGACCCGAGGCTGAAGTGGAAAATGTCTCCAAAGTCTCTTAAAGTCACAGAATCCATGACCTCCAAGACATAATTTTATCCTTATAGTAGTAAACACTTTAAGCTAATTCAATGTTTCTCTTTTTACTTATGCTTATCTTAACCTGCTATTAATTTCAGATATCCCCCCCCATCTTTGATGATTATTCACTCTTTTATCCTATATCCTAATACAGTTTTCACTGTATCTACTTATCTGTTGATGTCCACTTTATTTTGAGGTACCAGAGAGACGTAAATACAACTATTATATACAAGAGCCCTGTCTCTGACTTCATTAAGCTTTGATCAGGCCTGCAGTGCACAAAAGTGCGTGCATTCTGAACTCTTCACTCACAGAGGGCAGGTCTACACTACTGTTTAATTTGATCTAATTTACTTTGCTCAGAGGTGTAAAAAAGACACCCCCCTCTGAGTAAGGCAAGTTACAGCGAGGTAAGTGCTGTCCACACCAGCATTATGTCAGTGGGAGACACCCGCCAGCTGACATAGCTTCCACCTATTGTGGAGGTGGAGTAATTATGCTGACAGGAAAGCACTCTCCTGTTGCCACAGAGAGTCTTCACCAGAAGCGCTACAGCAGCCAGCTGCATCGGTGCAGCTGAGCTGATGTACCGCTTCCAGTGTAGACCTGCCCATAGTATGCATGTGGTGCAGAACACAGGATTCTGCTGCTCCCTAGCAAATAGCTTCACATGTTGGAACTTGCTCCCCCACCCCCCCAAAGGAAAGTGATTAAACAAACTTCAGAAAATTCCATTTTTATAAAATTTACACTAAAAGTAGATGAGGGTTTTCAAGAAAAGTCCTCAAAAGCTGGGTTGCAGATTTAGTCCTATTTCCTTTTGGAAAACTTGCAGAAAATATGATTATTATTTTTTCCAAAATACAGATGCTTGCTACTAGTTCAGAATAACCTTTGATATTTCTCTTGTCATTTCAGAATCAGGGAAAGAGATAACAATGGATCCTATGCTCTCTGTCTGCTCAGTGAAGGAAAAGTACTGCATTATCGTATTGACAGAGACAAGACAGGAAAGCTCTCCATACCAGATGGAAAAAAGTTTGACACCCTCTGGCAGGTCTGTTAAATTAGTCAGTAGGGTAACTGTCCTCATGTTTTTATAGCACCAAATAAGGCAGTTTCTGTTTTACTTGACTGCGCATCTGCAATCTTTAGCTAATTGGCCACATATTTCTAACTTAATTTTTAGTGATTTTCATCCTTTAGGGGAAAAGGGGGAAGTATCTTTTATTATAGAAAGCTATGTAAGTGGTACAGGTTTGATAGTGTTTTTAAAAAAATATGTTGGCTTAATTTAAAATTGCTCTAGTTATTATTTAAAGAATTGTATGTTTGCTTGAATGAAAAGGCATTTTCATTTCTAAAAGCAAGATTAAATAATAGCTCTATGGCATTTCTGTAACATCCCTCGTGACAAGCAAAAGACAGAACTCTGGTGTGGTAATCACAAAGGGAATAGTTTAGGAAGCTAGGCACACACAATCCTCTTTAGCTCTGTGACTCTCTAGCTTGCAAACTGAGAAATCCAGCCTGCCCAGCATTACCAACACTGTCTGTTTAAATCCTGGCCCAGTTTAAGTAATCATGGAATGGATTGCTGATTATACTATAGTCTGTAATAAAGATGAGGCACTGCAAGGAATAAATATGGGTAAATTGAAAGCACTAAAGGAAATGAAACAGTAGCAGATTTCTGCTGCCACCTTTTGTTTAAAAGTATATTAACACAAATTGTTATAACTGTATGTGTATAATGTAAGTCTATAGTTGTACATAATAATTGTTAGCCTTTCCCTTAACTATGCATGTCCTGCCTGCTTAATGCAAAGCTGACAAAAATGCTGATTTGCTAGTGTTCTCCACTGTTGATGGAGAGAGCTGTATGGGCAGAGCAAATTCTTCCACCACAGGTGGATGCTGGTGGGAGGCAGGATTTGTCTGTGATCCTGGAGCTGTGTAAAATAAATAAAATGTGCACGCACACACATACTCTCTCTCTCCCCCCTGCTTTCCTCCTTCACCCCATAATGAATATGTACTATAGATGCTGTGCATGCACAGGCACAATTTAGAAAGCTAGGATTGAGAGCAAGTACAATGACTCAACATGGTCTCTGTACAGAGCTGCAAATCCTGCCTGCATTCCCCCATCTGACCCCACAATAGGCAGTAGAATGACTGTGATTCCAGTGCTTGGGTGCAGGTAAAGCCACCCCAAAATACAAAGGCCATTTCTTGTCTTATTACATGTCTTATTAGTAACATCACAGTAGTGTCTACAGGCCCAGCCAAGACACTGTACAGGCATACAGTGAGAGGCAGTGCCTGCCCTGAAGCGTCTGGGCATGACAGACACAGAGTGGGACGGGAAGCAGAGGCACAGAAAGGTGAAATGACTTGTCAAGAACACACAGCAGGTATTATTGCCCAATATTTTATTTCCTCTATTACCCTCTGACATTCTCTCTTCTTTTTTGTCCTGGTAGTTAGTTGAACATTATTCATACAAACCAGATGGGCTGCAAAGGGTCCTCACAATTCCATGTGCACGACTTGGTTCAGAAAATGGTAAGTTATTCAGATGACTTTAAAACTCTAATGTTCCTGCTAAAGATAAGAAGAGGTGTGTGCATCTTCTTCATTACAGGAATAGGAACATGCAGAATATTATAAAGAGTTGCTCTGGGATAATAATGATATAAGATATAGTAAGTAGTGGGAGAAGGTGTGGGGGGGATTCTATATTCTATAGAGCCATATTCTTGCCTCCAATGAATGCTAATTCTCATAGCAATTAGTCATAGAATCATAAACTATTAGGGTTGGAAGAGACCTCAGGTGGTCATCTAGTCCAATTTCCTGCTCAAAGCGGGACCAATACCAACTAAATCATTCCTTGCTATCCTCAAATATTTCAGTTCTTCTTGGGATGGTTTCTCTGTCTCGGCCAGCGAAGTATTGTCTACAAGCTTTTTAAGGCCAGTAGGCCTGGCAGGTACTCTATGTAGTCCAGAAAACAGAAAAAAAAAAATCCTGGACAAGAGTATAAAGCTAGTTTATATAACAACAGGGGGTGAAAGTCTCAACAAGTCATAAAAATGGCTTCTTTTTTTTTCACTTGAAAATTAGTTATCACAATATTGTATTCTTATGAGAACTAACATGGTGTTGAACATGACTTACCAATCAGTGTAGATGGTGATTATTGTGTTTAATATCTTGTTAATTGGTCATAAGTAAAATCTACTGGAATCATAGTATGTAAAATCAGTAGTTTAGTAAGAGGCCATCCACTTGGGGGGTTTTTGACTGCTATATCCCCCACTCTTGATAAGAATGGCAGCAATCTGTATGCTTACAAAGTAATTCTTATGTTTGATTCCCTTATAGCTAACATTATTTTTGACACCCGTCCGCCTCCACTTCCCGGAATCCATCCTAAGGTAAGAGTGAGCAGTAGCAGCAATGCTTATGTTTTAAGAAAAGCAAGTGAGATCCTTAGTATTAGCGTTTTAGGAACTTTAATAATTCATGCCACTACAGCAGTGAATTAATTTTCTTATGATTGCTGTATATAGATAGTCCATGGAAAAGTACATTACCCCTGGTTTGAAATATTCTAGCTGTCTTATTCCTTTAATCAACTTTTGCTCAGAGTTATATACAGCACATAATTCCTTGGGCTTGTTTTATAGGCACAAGATTCAAAAATTATGATCTATCATATGAAAAAGCTACACTATGGCAACGTTACAGGCCATATCCTGCACTAACTATAACAGCAGGGAGGAGCTGAGATACTGCCCAGGGCATTTTCTGTTTCAGGAATCTGCTGGCTAAACAGATTCACTTTGCTGAATAAGTACAGACTATTTCCACAGTTAACACTTGTTGCTGACATCAGGTTTTGCAAAGGCCTGGTCCAATATGCGTGGAAATCAGTGGGATTTTTTCCACTGACTTCAATGAGTGTTGGCTTGGGCTATAGCTGACTAGGAGACTATAGAAGCACCCTTGTTCGACCACAGACTACACATCCTTTAGGATGTGGTTTACAGGCAGAGATGACAGCCAGGCCCATGAACAGGGCTGTCTGGAAATATTCTGCCCTGCTGCTTCTGCAAAAGATGAAGAGGCAGTAAAAGATTATCTAGACTTTCTTCCTTTTTTCTCAACACTGCTTCAGGGGTCAGGATTTGGCTCCAAACTTGAGATTTTAATTGTACAAAGCACAAGAAATACAGAATTGAGGTTCACACCAAACAAAACTGCCCTGCTTTCCCATATGGACTGCAAAAGAGTCTTTAATTACATGATCACCAAACATATGCAATCATATCACCTGTTATATTTTTGGAAAATATAGTGATATTTTAGAGGCACAAATGGCACCTATCTGCCATTAATTTTTAAATATATCTAAAATATGAATCTTGTACTTGTAACACTTATGAATGTTTAGGCTCAGATTTAAGATTCCAGTTAGGAAACATCAAATACAGAAAAATAGTACACGAAGAATCTGAAATTGTTGAGCGCTGGGGAAGAGTGAGAGAGCCCATATCCAAACTAAGACTGTGTTTTAGGCCTACAAGGGCCCATACAAGCCAGAGCTTGATAAATGGGCAGTAGTTAGGTAGACTGGCGTGGCTCTCCACAAATGACGACCAGTTTAAAACAAAACATCACATAGACACATAAGCCTATGGTGAAGTGCAGGCTGGTGATAGTACCCTGTGTTCAGCCTTTTAGTGTTTGAACGAGAACTACAGAACATGAAAGGCCGTGGTGCCAGAGAGGAAAATGTAATATTTAAAATAATGCAATACCTTTGGCAAGCAAAGCACAAAATGTGGCAATTGCAGTGTTGCCTGCATGCATGCATATACATAGGCTGCTTGAATACTCACACTGCCCTCAGGAACAACTTTGACTTAGTCACACACTAAGGGCCAAGTCCTGGACCAACTCTCACAGCCCAGATAGAGGGGTGACTGCACCAGAGTCATTACTGGAGCCTCGGAGGATTGCGGAGATGGATGTAGTAATTTTTAAAAACAAAATAAACACTTTTTCTCGTATAAACAAGACCTTCATTTGTTCACACGCTTTGGGTGAAATCCTAGTCCCGTTGAAATCATTGGGAATTTTGCTATTGACTTCAATGGAGCCAGGACTTCACCCTGTGTATTTAAAGAAGAAAAAATTCTGGCTCTCAAAAGTGCTGCTTCCCTGCCCTGCCAGTCTAGATTAGCTCCAGTTTAGGTGCTGATGGTATTATTGCTCAAGCTAATGTCTGTAGCCTGCCATTCATTCCCTTCATCACAAAACACGTCCACCTCTTACTGCAATGGTAGATTGTTCAAGTGATTTTTTTCCACAGAGAAATAACCCCAGGAAATACTTTCATGAGAGAGAGAGATACTTTTGTGAGAATACTGTCCCAATTTGCTATATCATCATACAATATCTGGATTTGTCCCAAGATTTCAAAAAGTGGCCGGTAGTTTTGGATGCCTGGATTATTGGGTGCCAATTAAAGACACTTTAAAGTGGCCTGATTTTCAGAGGGTGGGAGGCCAGTGATTTCTGAAAATCAGGCCTGTTTGACATATGCACCCGACACTATTAACCACTTTTGAAAATCTTGGTTTTGAGGTTTGGCTCCATACAACATATGTGTAACTAAAATTATATTCAAATGTCAAGTTTAAACATGTCAACGGAACACAAGTCATCATATTTACATAACCTTAGTGGAGGCAGAACGTTAAAATTCAGTTTCTACAAGAACAGAATATACAATCTATATGCTTGCAAGTTTATAAAGGAAAAGTAAACACTTAAAGCTCTAGCAGGGGTGGGCAAACATTTTGGCCTGAGGGACACATCGGGGTTCTGAAACTATATGGAGGGCTGAATAGGGAAGGCTGTGCCTCCCAAACAGCCTGACCTCCCGCCCCATCTGCCCCTCACTTCCCTTCCCTTCTCTTGACTTCCCCCCTCAGAACCTCTGACCCATCCCGCCCACCTGCTCTTGTCCCCTGACTGCTCCCTCCTGGGACCCCCTGCCCCTTATCCAACCGCCCTGCTCCCCGCTGCCTTACCATGCCACTCAGAGCACCAGGACTGGCAGCCGCACCACCTGGCTAGAACCAGGCATGCCGCCGCGCAGTCTAGAGCACCGGGGCAGGCCAGTGGCTCTCACAGCCACACTGCCAAGCAGAAGCTCACAGCCCTGCCTCAGAGCACTGGTGGCATGGTGAGCTGAGGCTGCGGGGCAGGGGGGACAGCCGGGGAGGGGCCTGGGGCTAGCCTCCCTGGCCAGAAACTCAAGGGCCAGTAGGACAGTTCCGTCAGCCGGATGTGGCCCGCAGTCCCTAGTTTGCCCACCTCTGCTCTACAAAGTGTTAGAAAAAGTACAGTTCTATTTTTTTAATTAACTTTCTATTAGCTGAATAGTACATTAAATCGACCAGTGTTGCGTGATCATGTAATGAAAGAACACAGGCCAAACTCTTTTCTCCGCTTCATCAGTGAAATTACAGTGCAACTTTAATTTACTTGTATCATTATAATTTAACCTTATTTATATCTCCATAGTTGTTCATGATTCTTTACATACTTTACAGACCCGGTCCTGCAAACACTTAAACGTGTGTTTTTACGCATGTGAATAGTCCCATTGAGTTTAAAAGGCCTGTTCACATGAGTAGAATTATACACATTCTTGGTGTTTTCAGGACTGGGGCTCAAAACACTAAAACTTCAAGGGATATACAGATATAGACCTGAATCTTCTGCCGTGGAAGTGAATAGAAATTTTGCTATTGACTTAATTTGTAATGGTTTTGAGTCTTAGACATATGATAAAACAGCAAGGGAAATTGGAGAGAACAAAGGGTTCAATAAGATAAGTGGTGTTATGTGCATACCTTATTAGTTCTTTTTCTTAAATTATTTCTGTAAGGAGAATATATTCTCAGTAATATATAATTTATGGATTTTTCTGTAATTAACATCTGAACATTGGTATTGCATTAACAGAGTTCCTTGTATATAATTTCTTTGCTTTTTTAATATAAAGGAAAAAATAGAAAATTACATGGAATCCTATTATCTACAGAGCTCCAAAGGTTTACTTACCATAGCTGAATTCCACAGGGGCATCTTTGTGGAGAAACGGTAACTCTTGAACTGTTCAGCTGACCACTTATGCAGCAGTCCTTATACAGGGCTTAAATTAAAAATTAATTCAAACTGCAGAGATAGAAATGCATACTCAGAAGAATGAATAACAATTGCAAACACTGATGTAGACCATGTAGAATCCGCAATTAACCATCTACTTGATTCCAATACACCATTTTCATAGCATGCTAGGTCTGTTCTAAGATCAAAGTTTTAAGAAATCTTGGAGCATTGTCTCCCTTTAATTTTACAAATCTGGATAGCAAGGAGCTCCTCTCCTCACCTGCCTCTTTCTTTTTAACTATGGTAGCCAAATCCACTCCCCTCTTCCCACAGACCAGATTCTTCCTGCCTCCCAACCAGCATATAGACCAAGTCCTTCCTCCTTCCCCAGCAGCCAAAGAGACAGCAGGGTCTCCTCACATAAACAGATTTCCCTCTGCCTCTACACTTTCTCTCATACTCCTTATTCCATATAGTTCTTCCTTCCTCTCCCTGTTGTGCCCCAACAAGCCCCTATCACCTACCAATCTTTGTCCTGGCTCCCTTCTTCCTACGCTACCCTGGTGCTGCTGCTTCCCTTAGGCCTGGCCTACACTAGAGAAGGGGGGAATTAATCTAAGTTATGCAACTTCAGCTATCTTCGCTCTCTCCGCCTGCGCCTCTCACTCCAGTGGAGTGCTCGGCATAATAAATGTCTTACCTCTGGAGGTAAGTGTAGACATGCCCTTAATCTCTAGTCTCTTCTCCTCATCTGGTCTCATGTTACTACTCATCCCCTCAACTTCTTCTCCTGTACTTGCTATTCCGATCCTTTACCCTTATTCATAAACTTGTCCCCCATGCCACTAGCCCCTCTCGGTTGCTATCACTTTCCCACGTCTCACTCTGTTCTTGAATTCTGTAGATAGAAAAACCAGCATTGAGGAAGTTACCAAAAGGAGTGGTACCTTTTTGTGTGAGAGATGTATTTAATCATGAAGTAGAAAGGGGAGGTTTGGATCTGAAAGTAGCTGATCAGCCAATTGAGCTCTAGAAGAAGCTGACGTTTTTCTTTCCATGATACTCCTATTTTAAACTTGCAAGCCCATTTTTCCTTGGCCCATATTTTAAATAACATTAGCCTCTAATTTGAAAGAGAGAAAGCTACAAAGAATGCAGGATTCAATTTAGCATAAATACCAATGGTGACCTATAAAGCAAAGAGGAGGTGCAGGAGATTTAATGTGATACAAGAAAATATTACATAAGTGAAAAACATTCACAGTCAATAGACACATCTGCATGGAATTCTTCCCAAATACCTGCATCAATGATTGCCCTAAACAGGACTCTACAGTCAGAAATATCATCTTTTGCTTCTTTGACTTGGCTATTGTCTGAGCTAGACTGATTAGGGGAAAAAGTGGGGGGAAAATTCAGCTGAAACTATTTTCAGCCAAAATAGGCAGATTTGGATCCACCAAAAATACTTAATGAATTTGTATTCAAACAATGAAATTGTTTCTGTGAAAAAACAAAACAAATCAAAACAAACAAACAAAAAAATCTGTTTTGTCAAATGTTTTGTTCTGACATTTTCAAAATTAAATATTTTGACTTTTCAATTTTTAAAATGACTTGACTTTTCATTGTCTAAAAAAAATTTAAAAGGAAAAAACCATGTTTTAGTCAAATGATTTAAACAAATGTTTAGTTTGACTCAAAATGATTTTTTGAACTTTTTGACTTCTTGAAAATTTCCAAAAAAACTGTTTTCATGTCAGCCCGAAAATATATTTTTATTTCCAGTAAACTAAAAAAATCTATTATTCAAACATTTCTGATTAAGAGGCCCCAGCTTGTCTTGGAAAAGGTACCCAGAAATAAAGTTGTGTGGAATGTAAGGAGATAGATAACCAGTGCAGGAAGAAAAGATGGAGCAGCCATTGTTGTGGTCACAAGACAAGCCTCTAGTAGTCTCAATATTTCTTAGCTCATGAGAGTTAAAATCACAATTTATGGTTTCAAAGAAGCTACTTTTGTTTATAGTTCATCCTCTGGAGCATCAGTAGGGTCTCCTGTAACATTATCATTAGGCTACCAGACAAGATGTCAATATCTAGTCCCCTCCTTTGCCACACTGAGGTATTCTTTGCAGCGAAACCAGAGCAGAAAGGGAAGAAAGGGTGTTGCAAGGCTGTACAAGAGGTGCATACACCAAACAGAGTATGAAGCCCTGCTCATCATCCCCATATAATAGTACTCCACCGAAGTACAATAAGTACTCCACCGAATAATTGAGCAGGTTGCAGACATTTCCTTTCCATCATGTAAAGGGACCCTAAGAAACTTCTTCAGCCACTGGCTCTACTATCTTGAGGATGATTCCATCACCCTGAGCATCTTCCCAAAACCTTGATCAAGGATTCACGCCAGGAGATGAGTGTAGGATTTGAGCCTGAGATCAATCACTAACAATAAAAAGAAGCAACGAGTCTAGAGCACCCAGATTTCAGCGATGGTCATCTGTCCAAGTATTGTTTTATTCATATATTTTATAGTAGTTACCATGCACTAGGCATGTGAGTTCTAGGCCCAAACATAATAAGTTTTTAAATTTTTATCCGTGCCAGCTTATTTAGACTGGTACTGCCATCCTCCTTCAACTCCTACAAAATATTCATCTTGGAATGCAATTGTATATGTGTAATGCTATCATGTGAGTTAGTCATTATTAGCTCTAAAGCCTTACAAACTGTTGCTCAGGGGTCAGGTCAAAAGTTAAGGAGTTACTGTTACTGGAAAAGTGTGATGAGCAGTGCTCAGCCTACATCAAAACTCTAAATGTTTTAAAAGATATATTCATTTATTGGAGGAGAACTAGAAAGTTCCCAAAAGTTTTTGATCCCATATGGAAAGAGAACATTGTCAGATTAAGGACAATAACCATTCAATATGCAATTTTTAAAATCTTGGAACTTTGATATTTCAGTCTTAAAATTTGTGTCTCACCACACACCACCCATTCCCAAAACAGGAATATGTATATGTAGGCCAAGTTTGATTTGTTTAAAATAAAGCTGCTTTTTTTAGTTGTCTGAAAGCATGTGATTTTTTTTTAAAAGAAAGCTTTGGGGAAAATACAGATGACAGACTCTTTTTAAATAATAAAATAACTCAGAATAATGTCCAAATTAATTATTTGAAAAGTTCTAAACCTTCAACCTCAAAAGTAAGTTCTGAGACTGTTTTACATTACTGGAAAGAGGAATCAAGGTGCCATCTCAACTGTAAGTGCATAATAGTTAGGACAACACAATACTATTTCAAAAATTTAAATTTAAAAATTTAAAGAAATTTAAATAATTTCTTAGAGAAAGCCAGTCACATTAGGCTAATCAGCTCATATAACATACTTGCCAAACAATCTATTTGCTTTTGTTTTCAATTAATTTATATAGACATGACTGTATTTGTGGAAATCAAAATCTATTGTTTTGGTTATTTTTCAAAATACTGTTTTGAATTCAATTCAGCTTATGTAGTTTTTTTAAAAAATGACTATCTTATATTAATTCTAAAACCAAGGTATGCTTCAAATTGATATCTGTATTAACCTTAATACATTATAGGTGGAGTATTATCTGCTTCACACTGGTAAATCCTGTTTATAGAGAATAAGAATTTCACAGTAGTAAAGGAAAAGGTTTACTGTGTGAATGACTGGAAGAAAAGCCTAGTTGTCTTTGATTTATAACTGTAGTCAAATTTTCCTTTTGTATTTCTGCAAAATGTGATGTATTTGGAGATTCTATACAATATGAAGGACTACATTTTTCTCTACATGGAACCTCACTAAAATTAGTGGGATTGCAAGAGTGTAACTGGAAGCAGAATTTATCCCAATGATGCTAGTCAACATTTAACAGTTGGGTTTTTCTCCTTTTATATTGGGATATAATGATTTCTAACGGAGAGATTTGGAGTGGGAGGGAGTGATATGGTTTAAGGAAGATCTGTTGGAGATTTCACATGCTATTTTGCATACTTTTTGATACAACATCATTTTAAAAATATACTTCGAGGTGGAGTAGAGAAAATACCAGGAGTGTTTTGGAAGATTGTTCTTGTAAAAGTACATTTGTTTATAAATTACCATTTAGATATTTTCCTGACACATTTACTGTTCCTCTTTGACATTATGGTTTCTAGACTTGGTCAACAGGTGGAATTATCTCAAGAATCAAATCGTATACCTTTCCAAAGCCTGGAAGCAAAAAGGTGCATAATACACTCTTTGTAGGTTTTTGAATGAGTGAAAAGACTTACCCACACTTGGCTAACCTCACTTCTTTTTCGGCTTGCTGATGCTAAGCATGTGTCTGGCTACTAACAATTTGGTCATGTAGATCTGATAATCTTTTTGCTTCTAATCCTTGTTTTATCTAATCACAAATCATATGCACAAATGTGGTCTTGGTTAATTGAATTAAACCAATGCCTGAGCCTTAGCAATGGTAAAAGATTTGTTTTATATTTTTAGATAACTTATTCTTCACATCCAGAAATGTTAGCACTGTTTTCAGGATGTCTGAGATACAATATAAGGGAGATACTTTTAAAAATAATAAATTATACCAGTACAAAATTATAGTTATAATGTAAACAATTACTAGCCATCAGAAAATTGGCTTGTTTTATGTATTAGTGAGTACATTTAGGGTCACATATTCAAACAACCACTAAGTACAGTGTTGCAAAAATAAGCACAATAAGTAGGTAGGGGGTGCCGGAGAATTCAATCCTACATTAAAGAGAATACTCCTACGTGCTCAATTAATTATTGCTTCACAGTGATAGGTATAGTGGCAAAGCCTCAAGCACATACCTAACAGCTTCATTGCATATTGAGAATAACACTTATGTCCTCCTTCACCCATACCTCACCCTTTTTTACCCTATGTTCTTGAGAGTAAAGAAGCAGACACAAAAGATGCTTGAGATTTACTCCTGGTCAGTGTGGAGGAATATGCTTAGTGCTTACCTTATTTGTCACGCTGGAGCATGAACAACCTTTGCTTTCTGCTGGGCACCATGTGAGGACTTGTAGAAGAAGGCCTTGTTGCAAACACACTATTCACATGCACATGTGTTTGTTTCCATGCACAATACTTATGGACACAGATTTTAAAGCCCATCTGAAAATTTGCCCATGATGTTGAATGTGAGGAGTTAGATGTTTTTGTTTAATTACACTTTTTTTGATTAATAAGTTCCTTGGGGTCTGAATTCTTGCCAGGTATAAATGGGGGGAAAGCCATCTTGGTTACCAGTGGTATCTAATCATTTAGTATTAGATACGGATCAAAGTAGACCCCGGATTGTGCACCCACATCAGAAAAAAACAGACAGCCTCTGTAAGAGAAGTTTTAATGTTTCACAAATCTTCCAGTTGCTTCCCCAAACTTAACATAACCCCATAAATCTTCTCAGATTGAGCCCCAGCAAGCTCACCCTCCCCTAGACGCCAGTGTCTGGTAGACACCGACAAGTGTTTGCCTACATGCACTGGATCAGAGGGATCTAGAGGTGGATTGTCAGCATACTGGAAATGCCATTTATCCTCAATACTTGCCTCCACCTCCCATCCATCTCTCCAATAGGCTCACATGCAAACTGGATCATAGGGGACGTAAAATGGAACGCTGTGGAGAGCACCATCAGGAAAGAAACGTAGTTGCTGGACGTCACCGTGTCTATAAGCACTCAGCAACAAAAGACTTAGCTAACAAACAGCATCTCTATCTGTTCCTTCTTCAGCAAGTCAATATACCTCCTCATCAGTGGTATTGCAGGCAACTTACGCTACATCATTGACTCCTGAACTTCATTCATTTTTAATTGACTATCAACCATCCTAACCATGCATTAATAGTGTTTCATAGGACAAAGTATTGTTGTATTATCTTATATTTCATAGCAAAGTCTGTGTCCAAGAATTTAAGAAGGAGATTTTCAAAGGCAGAAATAAGTTGGATGCACCAAACTCCTGTTGGCTTTCAGTAGAAGTTGGACATATATCTCTCATTTCTGCCTTTGAAAATTTCTCCTTGAAAAATTCCTTCAACATGCAGTCCCTTAAGAGGCTAAAGACATTGTTTTGCCACATTTATTATTTCAGAGCTAAACTTCTAGCACCAATGGCTAATACATAACAGTTCAAGATTTCTTCTCACTCCTTCAGAAACAAACGGGATCAGGCGGGATCTCACCAGTTACAGATAGTTTGATTCTGGGCTGTCAGTCTTTTGAGATTTGGTCTGAAAATGTGGACTGTTTCAGGGAAACTACAACTCTGTTCACTTGACAATATAATACATGTTAAATGCTTTTGGGGATCATAGAAATTACAGATAGAGAAAACATCTCCTCTAAACTACCTGCCTTTCAATGCTATTATATATTTAGTAGTGTTTTCTCTAGTCTACCATTGAAAGTTCTAAGTGATAGTGTTTCCGCTACTTCCCTGGAAAGACTGCAGTTGATGGAAGAGTATGGAATCTAATGGTATGATCATACATTAATCTAAGGCTCCAGAGGCTGCCACACAACATCTACAACCATATTAATCACTGTAGTCCAGTCTCTGTCATGCACTTTGTGACAGTTGAAGGTAAATATTGTGGATAAATGAGGTAGAATTCAATAAAAGACTTCTGTTGTCTCCAGAGGGTGCAGGACATGGGCCCCAAATGTGCAAAATGAGTGGATCTCAAGTTAGTGCTAGTAAAGGCAGCCTTATCTTGTGACACATGGATTGCCGAATCACTTTTTGAGAGGTTGTTGTGCAGCAAAAAATGCCTGATGGCTGCAGTATAACATCCTACCAAATAGTCTGTGCTTTTGTGTGGTGGTTTTGAAGACAACTGCAGTCCTGGAGAGCATCTCTTTGTTATTACACACATTTGTAAGGAAAGTCTGTTTTCTTATTTTTAGGAAATGGGAGGTAGCTTCAGAAACCTGATTTGATAGCCACTTAAGGTTGCATGACTGAGTACTCAACAATAATGCAGGTTTTATGATAATGCAAAATTACAACCCATGCTCAAAAATTACCATACTGAGCTGGAGGTCAAAGTTTATTTGGACTTGATTAATTAGGAAGATTATTATTTCTTCTTAATTACAGTCAGAAGTTTCTAGAATGTGCACTTTTTTAAAAGTTCAAAAATAGATGGTTTGATTTTATATCTTAATGTCAAACCAAAATGTTTCCTGATAACTTCTTCAGTCACTCAAAATAAACAGTTCAAACATTCCTTTAGGCCGCTCCTCTGAACTGGCTCCTGAGCTCTGGCTGGGGAGGCTAGCTCCTCCCCTCTCTCCCACTGTCTCCCTCTCCCGCAGCCTCAGTGTGCTGCACGAGCAGAGTTCTGGGGAGCAGGGATGCGCATTCCGGGAATCAGTCACGGCCACGTGTCTGGAGGCGTGATAAGGGGGCTGAGGCAGGGGGTTGGATAAGGGGAAGAGGGTCTAAGAGGCCAGTCAGGGAATGGGGAATGGAGGCATTGAATAAGGCATAGGAGTCCCAGGGGGCCTGGCAGGGGGTGGTGCAGTCAGGAGACAAGGAGCAGGGGGTTGGGATGGGGTCCTGGGTGGGGTGATTAAGGGATGGGGGGCCTCTGGAGGGGGTAATCAGGGAGTGGGGGGTCTTTGATAGGGAATGTGGTCCTGGGGGGGCAGTTAGAGTGGGGGGGTCTCCAGAAGGGATGATCAGGGGACAAGGAGTGGGGGGTCAGGAGTTCTATGGGGGGCAGCCAGGAGGGCGGGAAGTGGGTGGGGGTCAGGGTGTGGGGACAGGCTGTCTGGGGAGGCACAGCCTTCTGTACCTGACTCGCCACACAATTTTGTACCCCAATGTGGCCCTCGGGCCAAAAAGTTTGCCCACCTCTGCTTTAGACAAAGGAAGTCCAAGTCACCTGGCAAAAAAGAAAATTTAAATCAACTAATGCCATCTAGTGTCTTAGACAGTGCCTGGTTGTTTAGCTAGTAAGATCTGAGTGCTAACCTATTGGAGTTTGGGTTATGAATATTAGTAAATGAAAGAGGCAGAATACTTCCATATATAAATTTTGATCAGGTACAAATCTGAATATCTTACTAATTATCAAAATGCAAAAAGAATTACTTTTTGGTCTTTCATAACTTTACCTGTTAATGATTCAGGCTCCAGGTTTGTATTACTATCAAGCATGTATTTGGCTCCTAGTTTCAATCGGCAAGTTCCAGTTCACTAGAAATTCTGAGCTGGTCATTTTTAAGACCTTTCTCCATTTATATGCCATTTCTCCTGAGCTTCTGTTTGAGAAAAAAAATTGCTTTTTAGACGAGCAAAGATTTTATGCACAAAGAATTCTGCTGAATTTAGCAGCAACAATAACTCCCTGTTATGTAAGCACAGTAATTGTACAAGCTCTAGAGAACATTCAGCCAATCATGACAAGAAATAAAATGAAAATGTCATGCTGCATTGGTTATCTGGGAGCTACAACTATGGCAAAAGGGCTTTACTTAATCGTGACTACAGAAAAGACTTCCTGCATAGGCTTTTAAAGTAAGCACCAGGGACCATTTCAAGGCATTGGGTTCACAATTTCTTATGCTTATTACAATCGTACAAATCCAAGTACTTTTGGTGTAGGGCTGGGCACCCTCAACTCCTACTGAACAACTTCCAACCATAGGTTGTGGGCATGTGGCAACGGCAACCTCGCTTAAGGTAGTCTGCAGCCCATGGTCCCCAGACAATTTGGCTAGAGCCACACATCTTTGGGTACATATTTAATTTGTTGTGCTAAGTAACAGTTCCTAGTGTAAGCAGGACAAAAGGGAGCTATTTTTTAAAATGCCACTGTTTCTCTTAAATTGAAAAGCCCACCTCTGCAATGCATTTCAGAACTCCTCGCTTCCAATTTTGCGACAAATGCTGCACTGCCAAAAAAAAGAAACATTCTTCCCAAGCAGCCTCTCAACAACTTACAACGTTTCTGGGCATTTGCCCCCTTTTTTCCATCCTTCTCTTCCATGCCTCTTTTGACTGGATCACTTAAGTATAGACCCACTATGCCAGTAGAGGGACTATGGTGGAGCGAGGAGCTTAAACTAGCCCATTATTAGAGCTTTCTCTACAAGTCTATATAGGAAAACCTTTCCTATATACCTGATTGGGCAAAATTATTTATTTTGGTCTTGGTAGGAAATACCTCCTGAACGATGGCTGCTTTTCTTATGAAATGCTAGCATACCAAATAATTTATCTGAACTCCTTAGTAATTCTGAAGTTCTGTTTATCCTCACTTGAAAACTATGGCTGTTTTGTTTGTGCCATCAAAAATAAAAGTTGCAGGTATAAAGAGAGCTTTTAAAAACAGTAATATAAGCCAATATGCATAAAACAAGCCATCTACTGTCTTTCAAGTATATTTGTTATATATTAGATCCTTGCAAACATTTCTTGGTTTCTGAGTATTTATAGCTGAATAACTCACTTCTAGGAATGTGAATTTCATTGGTTGGCTTATACCATTCAAGTCCATCTTTCATATTATTGCTACAACATCAGCTATGATCTTTTCAGAGAATAGAAGAAAGCTAGGGCTCAACTGCAAGGTAACTGGTTGTGGCTCCTGGATCCTGAAGCTTGTTCTATAACAGTCCCAGAATAGATTTAGAGCAGCCCAGGGATTTATCTAATCTAGGTTGACTGCCTATGGACCCAATGGGCCATCTACCAGCCAGGGATCACTGGAACACACTTCACTCCAGCCATGTTCTCTCCCTGCCCAGCACTCCCTTACAGCAAAGTTTGCAGTGGGGGTGGGAGGGCGGTGTAACTGGCTCTACATCTGCTGAGGTAGGGTGTGTTTATGGCCCCTTTGTGCAATGAGACAACCACAAAGGGGACTGAATAGGGCACAGAATCTGGCCCATAATCTTTGATTGCCTAGGAGTATTAAAGTTCTCTCTATCTACCTTTGTTTTCTTCAAAATAGTGAAATTGAAGCCATTTCTACAATATGTGCTTTGATAATATATAATTATACAAATATATAAAATATTTGTGCTCACAACTTCTGTATGGCCTGGGTTTGGAGAGACTTAATCAGGGGCTAAAAAATTTAAAGAACAATACCGAGGACTTTCAGTGTTACACTGAAATAGAATTTGAAAACTTAATGTAAATTTAAATGACCACAGGATAAGATTTGTGCATGAACTGTTAAAGTTAATTCTCTCCGAATCAATGCTCTGAAATATTTGCAGTACCTTGTTCTGCTTTAGCAGCATATGTTTTATTTGGCCTGCATATTTACTCAAGCAATAACCTGAAGAATGAGATAAGCTTGGTTTGACCCTTTTCTTGCTCTCTAATTCTCCACCTACATCTCTCGAGCATTCATTATGCCATAATCCCCTGAAAAAAATTGCTTTCAAAGGCACCATTTCTTAAGCAAACTGAAAAATTCTATTTGTGTGCTGCAGTTCCATTCATCCATTCCTCATGATGATTCAGCATCTTTTAATCCTTATGTGCTGCAGAGGACGAGAACTCTAATGGGAGCTGAACAAGGTAGGCAGAGATATGCTATGTCAGTACCAAAACCTTTTCCTGTCCCTACCAATAATAATCACTACCAAGCCCAGACATACAGAGGAGGATCCTTTCCTTTCCCCGGCTCCTTGACACAGAGTCTGAGGTTGTATGGAACCCAACTACGTTCTCAGCTCTCTTCTCTCAGCAACACATGGACACAGCATCCTGGTCAGAGGAGTTAGTACAACATGAATTACAGCATGTGGGTGATTTAGGGATAGCCTGTTTTCCCCCTTTGGGCAGTAACAGCAGAGAGCTCAGTGCTGGTCTAATGCCTTTTACATATGGATAAGAGCTCAGACAGTTAATTCAGTGTTTGTTTAGTAACAGCGTTGCTGTCAGCTTTTAAAATTTCCGAACATTTCAAGAAATGTAGACATTCAAACCATTTAAAAATGGTTACTACTTATGAGCTAGATTCTACCACATTCATCTGCCGGCATGTTAGACAGCTGGAGAGGGGCTCTGCAGCATCTGTAAAACCTGCAGGGAAGTTTCCCCAGGAGTGCACATGCCTGCTATACCATCCTGGAGAAAGGGTGCGCACACACACGCACTTTGGAGCCTCAGGTTTAGAGGTGTACGTGGTCACCTAATTTGGTTTCCATAATCTTCATCACCAGTCATGATGTAAGAGAAGGGGAAAAAACAGCTTGGACCTTCAGATGCCAAGTTGATCAGGCCTGACAGTTAGTAAAACATCATGTTTCCTTTCAACACAGAAAATTAGATCTGGAAATCATTCTGACAATAAACACAGAAGTGCATGCTGCCAGTTTTATCAGAGTCACTTTTCAGAAAAGCATTGTTTTTTTAAGTTAATGGCTGTGATATTTATGCAGAATGGAAAGGGTAAGGGCATACAGATAAGATGTAACCATATAAATGAACTTTTTCCCCATGCTTACACAATCGATCAGAATATGAGCACAGACTAACATTTACAATGACACACACAGAGTACATGACAAATATTTTCTCGGAAAGACTTCACTTATTTGTAACATTCTATTTATTTTTCAAGTAGACAAAGCTGGGGGGGGAAAAAAGGCACATCAGTGTGCCGACAAGGCAGGTAGTGATGACACATGCTACAGTTGGCACTGCTGGTGGTAGGAGAAAGTAAAATAAGTTGATAAAAAGATGAGGTGATCATTATTCTTAACCCCAATGCCCCCCAATGTGAGTAGTGCTATGTGTGTATGAAGCTATCAGTAGCTGGGCTTTTTTAAAGCAAATACTCGTACAGCTAAACCAAAGGTCGGAGTGACAATTCTGATCCCCTATCTTGTGAATACAGTAGTGTGATGGCAGGAACTGTCATAAGTAACAGTCATGCTACCTGTAATTTGTTAAGTTTTTCATTGGTTGAAATGCAGGAGATCAGAGGGATGCCTTGCCCATGGACACAGAAGTCTATGAAAGCCCATATGCAGATCCAGAGGAGATAAAACCAAAAAATGTCTCCCTAGACAGAGAACTGCTGTCTCTGGAGGAAGGAGAGCTTGGCTCTGGTAACTTTGGTACTGTAAAGAAAGGGCTCTATATGATGAAAAAGTAAGTTTTTACTACCATTCATTTAGTGTGACAAAATGTTTTACATACAGTAACTAAAGGTGAAATTCACACACATTTCTCCCTCTGTTTCCAAATATATAAGCTTCATGTACTCCCCAGCCATTATTTTAGCCCATACAATGGAAATGTGCCTACTACATCTATGTAGTGAAATCTGGCTATTGGGGGGTGGTCATGGGATTGCCACCCTTACTTCTGTGCTGCCTTCAGAGCTGGGCAGCTGGAGAATGGCCGCAGTTGGCCAGGCACCCAACTCTGAAGGCAGCACCACCTTCAGCAGCAGCACAGCACAACACAACAGCAGCACACACCACAGCACCGGCCTTCTGGGTGGGCGATGTGGGTGACTGCCCAGGGTGTCCTGGTGAGGTGAGTGATGTGGTCACACCACACACAATACTGTCAGCGCAAAGCCTCTTTAACTCCCATGTGCTGAGCTCAGAGCCAGGGAGGGGCAGGGCTGGGGCTACCCCAGCTGGGAGCACCCAACTTGTGCCAGGATCCAGCTGCTAGTCCTAGCTAGGCTGGGCAGGGACAGCACTTCCTCTTCCACTGCACAGGCTGATCATGGGGCCAGGTCAGACCCAACTCCAGGAAGCTCCGCGGCTGCTGACTAGGAGCCCAGCACTGAAGGCAGCACTGCCTCTCGTTTCAGGAGTGCAGAATGAGAGTGGCACTATTGTGTCCCCCCACAGTAGCCTTGCAACTACCCCCCACAATCCTCTTTCAGATCGGGACCAGAGTTCCCCCTCATTTTTCCCACCCATGTGCAGAATGAATTTTGTTTTGTGCACCAATATGGAGGTGATGTGACAAAATTCATGTGGTGGGGGCAGGGCTGAGAGGTGGCTCAGGGCTGGGGCAGAGGGTTGAGATTTAGGGGTTTGAGGGCCCCGGCTGGGGCTGCAGGCTCTGGGGTGTGGCGGGAGATGAGGGGCTCAGGGTTGGATTAGGGGGTAAGGGCTACGGCTGGGGGTGGAGACTCTGGGGTGGGGCTGAGGACGAAGGGTTTGCGATGCAGGGCTATGATGGGGAGACAGGACTCCCCCCAGCACTCTCTCCCCACAGAAGCACCTGAGCTGGAGGGGAGAGGTGCCTCTCCCTGCCACAGAAGCAGCTCTGGGGATGGGGGCTGCAGAATAGGTGCCTCTCCGCCTGGCACGCCTGGTCGGGGATGGTTTCAGGCCAGGAGAGGGGTGCCGCAGCAAGTCCAGGCTGTTGCTGGGTTCAGGCTGGGAGAGGAGCACCACGATAGATTGGGGGACAGGCTAGGTTGAGGCCAGGGGAGGGGCTCCCCTCCTCCATCCACAGCAAGTCCCCGGGTGGGTTCCCTGAGCGCCTGCGCGGCACTAAGAAGGCTGCTGTGCAAACACACAGATTACAGGAAACTTCGGTTGGGACGCCAGTGGTTACTGCACTGTGCAATTTCAGATTTAAATATCTGGCTCTGTCAAATTTACAATTTTAAAAATCCCATGATCGTGAAATTTACCAAAATGGACTGTCAATTTGTTGGGCCCAAATTATGACCGTTCACCACTGTTCTGCAGGCAGAGACTTTCCCATTCAGTTGCATGTGCTCTAGTTACAGCAGCCTTCTTTAGCTGCCCTATCTGCCATCGTGCTGAATAGTGTCTCTGAAGCGCTCCATACTCCTGCCTTGCCCCCAACACACCAGTCCCACCCACCCACAACACCATAGCAACATGCCCCTTTATCCCTTGGAAGGAAGCCTTATAGCTATTTTCCATGTGTCTGCACCAGGGGAATCCTCCCCCAGCCAGACATAGGGCTTTCAGGGCCCCTTCATGCTGCTTCAGGCCTTTTATCTGTTATAAAGGGGCCAGAGTGGGGATGTTTACAAGACCCTTCTTTTGGATGTGTGTGGATTTTTCTATGATTCCTCCAGGTCTATCTATATTTCATTCAGCTATCTTTACCCATTGTAAGAGACATTCTTGTTACACTTTTTTCCCTGTCAGTGCCAAAAAGAATTCAAACGGGCCAATTGTATCACACCTCTAATCTCCGCTATAACCCTCAAAGTGTCAATGTCAGTGTATGGTAACACTTGAGAAATTTGTGTGTTTGTGCAAGTAAGAATTTTTGTTACAAGTAATCCCACAGCTGAACTTTCTTCTATAGGGGTGCCAAGCCAGTAGCTGTA
This sequence comes from Sternotherus odoratus, assembly GCA_032164245.1. Classification (NCBI taxonomy): domain Eukaryota; kingdom Metazoa; phylum Chordata; order Testudines; family Kinosternidae; genus Sternotherus; species Sternotherus odoratus. The sequence continues at coordinate 40,567,402 of JAVMKO010000007.1, forward strand.
AAAATCCTTAAGAATGAGAATAACGATCCAGCCGTAAAGGATGAATTACTGAGAGAAGCTAATGTAATGCAGCAACTGGATAACCCATACATTGTCCGAATGATAGGCATATGTGAAGCTGAATCCTGGATGTTAGTAATGGAGATGGCAGAACTTGGACCATTGAATAAATTTTTGCAGAAAAACCGGTATGTTGGTTTTGAGTATGTTTTATACAGTTTTATCAAAAAAGGAAATGTGATTGGTATGTTCTTTTGTTTTTAAAAAAATGAAAACTAATGAAAATGGACTCTCTTCTTAAATCTACAGTATTGAAGGCTACCATAAGACATTTTCTGATGAAACTGCCACATTTTTTAATAAATTAAACATTTCCAAATGCCCCACTGTCAATGGCCTGTTGATCTGAGAATACAACTCTTATTTTTGTTCAGGAGCCACTTCTGTCATCAGTTCTAATTAAAGTTTATAAAAACATAACTGGACACGATGACCCATAGGATGTGAGGAAGGTCATTTAATGAATTTGTACAGTAGCTCCATTAAAAGTCATGAAAATGAATTACTGACCTCTTATAGACCCTTATGACTTTCAGACATGTCAAGGAAAAGAATATAACAGAGCTGGTGCATCAGGTTTCCATGGGGATGAAATACTTGGAGGAAAACAATTTTGTACACAGGGATTTGGCTGCAAGAAATGTGTTGCTAGTTACCCAACATTATGCCAAAATTAGTGACTTTGGACTTTCCAAAGCTCTTGCTTCTGATGAGAATTATTACAAGGTAAGATTAATACAAGGTATATGACTTTGATAGTGATGTGATTTTTTTTTTTATGGAATGATTTTCAGCTGAAGTAGTTATTCCAAAAGTTGAAAAACAGAACATATTTTATTATTTTGTTGCCTGTTAGTAGGTAATTAAAACAAAGGATTGGCTTTACTGACATTGATAGAGCTAGTTGGGAAAAAAATTCTATGGAATTTTTTTGCTATTTTTCACACACAAAAAAGGGGCTGCAGGAATTTTCAGCCAAAAAAATTGGTTTGGGCCAAAAGGCAAAAACTTTTCCGATTTTGTTTTTTGATTACAAGTCAAAGTTTTCCATGGAAAGCAGACACTTTCCTTGAAAAGTTTTGTTTAGTCAAAAGCCCAATTTACTGTTGAAAAAAGTTTCAACTATAAACATTTGACCAGCCCTAGAAATGAACTCTGCTACAGAATAAGGAATACTATGAAGAATAATTTTGGCACCTTAGAGACTAACAAATGTACACAGTAAACATGAAAAAATGGGGGCTGCCATACCAACTCTAAGAGACTAATAGCTCACCTTAATTGATTAGTCTCTTAGAGTTGGTATGGCAATCTTTTCATGGTGGGTGTGTGTGTGTGTGTGTGTGTGTGTGTGTGTGTGTAATATCTTCCTACTGTATGTTCCACACTCTGTGCCTGATGAAGTGGGTTTAGCCCACAAAAGCTTATGCCCAAATAAATGTGCTAGTCTCTAACGTGCCACAAGTACTCCTCGTTCTTTTTGTGGATGCAGACTAACACTGCTACCACTCTGAAATCTACTACAGAATATTGTCAATCCATTTTCATATATTTTGCATCCAAACTCTTTCAACATCATCAACAGAAACTAAACCTAACCCTGTTCATATTATTGAAATATGATGATTTATTTTGGGAGGGAGTTCAATGAAAACAGTTTGGTTAAATGATAGCTAAATACATCCCTCTGTAGAGGGACTGTTCAGTTCAGTTTTAAGTGATTTATACTGTCTGCATCCAAAGGAAAGGAAATAACTGTCAAGTTTCATAAAAATATAACAGTCCTTGAGCGTCAAGGGAGATCTTTGGGCCCATCATGTCTTCTTTTAATTCCCTTATCTGATATTCTGATTTTGCTCCCCCTGTTCCTAACACAAAAAGGTTTTATCCTTTTTAAGCCAGAGCTGGTCTCTTGTACTTTCTGAAAAGCAGAATATGTAGGGCTAAAATGAGATCCAACTCCCCTGTGGAAGCATTTTTGGATGAACTTATATCAGCTTCTCCCCATGCTTTTCACTGCTCCGTCTTTCTTGTCAAAACATCTCCAGGGCTAGGTGGATATCCAGATATGCATGTGAGGCCTTGCAATTCAAATTATTCCTTGCCCCTACCCTCTCCTCCTCCTCCTCCTCAATTGATTTATCATCATAGGTAAGTTGGGGGCCAACGTGCATGAAGGCAGGTGTTTCTCACACATAAGCAGTAGCATTAAGAAAAGTGTGAGGATGCTCATTATGATTGGTGTTGGGGAGCCACAAACCATAGAAATATGTTTTTAATTACAATTAAAATGTTTGGGGTCAGGATGAGCTCTTTAAAAGCACATTTTGTTTCAAGTGAAGAGGGGACCTTAACTTAGGGCATGTGTACACTACCCCACTACATCAGCATAATTACTCCACCTCTGCAAGAGGCCACCATAGCAAGGTATGGACAGCACTTTAAGCCGACCTAACTTATGTCACTCAAGGGGGTGTTGTTTTCACCCCCCCGAGTGACATAAGTTACATCATTTATGCAGTAGTGTAGACCAGTCCTGAGAGTCAATGACAAAAGTGCATTCCTCTTTCCCCCTGAAAAGCAGAGTGGAGTTTCACAGTGACATTGCCTTGTGATAACTTGGTATTGCCATAGAATAGTGTTAAGAAATAATTAGATTGCAACTCATAACGCAATCATAATGCAATGCTATCAGTCCCTATGCTGTTTTGAGGCAAAACGGAATCTCTGCTTGAGACTGAGTTCTGCCTTGAAGCAAGTATGAGCCTCCAGTTAATTGGGTATGTCTCAGGTTGTGTGAATGAGACTTGATATGAAAACCTTTATTTTTTAAAAAGTAACAAAAGGATTGAACATTAAATAAAAGAACAGCCTGTAGTACATGCCATTAAAAACATGACCAAAAATAATTTGCAGATAAATTTACCTTTACTGTGACATTCATGGTATTCCGATGCTAGAATATAGAATGTGGAATACTGTGAATAGCACAGTAATGACTCCTTTGTTAGTGTGTGCATGTGTAAGCAATTTGATGGCATTGCTTTACATTTCTTCAGTTAACATGGTATATCTGCATTTTGATGATATCTATAATTGTTTCCACTGCCTGCTTTTTCTTTTGTGACTCATTTTTAGGCACAAAGTCATGGGAAATGGCCAGTCAAGTGGTATGCTCCAGAATGTATGAACTTCTACAAATTTTCTAGCAAGAGTGATGTTTGGAGCTTTGGGGTTCTAATGTGGGAAGCTTTTTCCTATGGGCAAAAGCCATATAGGGTGAGTATTTTTCTTCAGTTATGTTTTTGTCAAAGTTAGTGCAAAGTAATGACTTCACACATGTATATCTGTATATGTGTGTGCCCACACACACATCTGATAGATCCATTCTGCTGCAACAACTGATTCTCCCATGCCAAGCAATCCCCAGCTACCCATTTATGAAAGCTTGATGAAGCACACGGGCTATAGTGTGGCTCAGAATTTTGCTGTGTCTATACCTCTCATATTCTAAGTCACAGCACGGATGATGTACTCTATCTGCAACTTCTGAGCAAAGTTCTTCATTCTGTTTTAGGGAATGAAAGGAAGTGAGGTTGCCCAGATGATTGAAAGAGGAGACCGAATGGAATCTCCTGAGGCTTGTCCAAGTGAGGTCTATGACTTGATGAAACTGTGTTGGACATATAAGTAAGTACAATGTGACATTTTACCTCCTGTTGATATTACTTAGGAAGCTTAGCTAATATGTAGAAAGAAAACAAGAGAGATTTGAAAACCTATACTTTCAGCTGATGTTTTAATTAGAAATAATAAGATGTAATCTTCAGGCTGTCCATTGTGCTTTGTTGCTGTGGAACTATATGCACTTTCATTTTTTGTTTGATAGGTAGATGATATCTGATTTCAAATGTGATATTTTCCACACTGCTTAACCAAGAATAAGGCCTAAAAATGTTCTGACCAAAAATAAGCTTTCATCAAAATTGTTCACAGGCAATTGTCACTTTTGCTGATATTTTTAACAGATTTTTTTGTTCCATTACAATTTTTGAAAACAAGAAAATTTCCAACTATTTTCCCGCACTCCTCCACCCCTGAAGGCAATAGAATGACCTATGTCTAGATTTTTTTCTACATTTTATTTCCCTGCCACTTATCTTTTCAAAATACTCTCAACTTTTGAAAAGTTATTAAGAGGCAAAAGGGGAAAAAAACTAAAGTTTTTTTTAAGATTGAAGTTTTGAAAAGTTACAGGGTGGCTGAGTTAGTTTCATTTTCCACTCTATGGTTTTTCCAAAGTTGAAGAAATTTTGAAAATTTAAAGTACAAAAACCCACCCTAATGTGGACATTCCTTTTATTGTACTGTGTGATAAATATTCCAAAATTTGAAATATTTTTACTTCAGAAAAAAGGTTTTTAAAAAGTTCTTCGTTTAGAACTCTTTTTAATGGAAACACCTTGCAAAATATTTCAAAATTTTGATTTTTCCTCCCCATATTTTTTCTACCTCCTATAAAAAAAATATCAGACTGCGTGTGGACTACAATGGCCATGCAGTCTTTTGATATCTTCAAATTTAAACTCAAATTATTTAAATTTATGCTTTTAACACTTCATAATCAGGCATTGTGAGAAGACGGGTTCCTAAACAACTACTACAAATTCAGTGTTTCCACAAGACAATACAAAAATCATATTGTATGCAACACAGGTACATTTCAAATAGAGACAGTCTTCTGCATATGAAAGCAATGGGCCAAACTCTACTTTCAGTTACATAGGCATAAATTGGGAGAAGTTCCTTTCAATTTACATCAATAAATAACTGAAAGCAGAATTTGGTGAATAATATGTCATGGCAGGAACACAGTCTTCATGAGCAGTCCTTCTAGAAATAACAACAAACATAATGAGCTTCACAGAAATATAGATTCTTTCTTATAATCAGTCTTTCTTCCCTGATTAATTCAATGAATGCCATAAGCAATTGTTGATCACATAAAAATAACTTCGATCAGGATTAATTGCCAAGTCTTAAACACTTAATTATGACATAATTGAATAAATATATTATAAGAAAGCTAATTATTATATCAGTGAAATAAATGTACTGGGGAAAATGCTAAGGACAGTGCACCTATGCTTGAAGAGGAATTCTATACCCATATGAAGAAAATGGGTCCATGTATAATGTAAATTTCACAAGGACTTGTTCTCAGTTTAATCAGTTTCCTGAATTAATAGTGAGTAAAAGAAATGCATTCTAGCCACATATCCAGGACCACATTCAGAGATGATCAGAAGCAACTCCAGGGCTGTGGCCTATAGCTCTCATTATGAGTTAGATGGTGCATTGTATGGACTATCTTCCACACCTTATATCTGAAATAAATGAGGTAGAAGGTAAAGGGGAACAGTTTTATCCTTCCATGTATAGGTGTATCACT